>VUQG01020024.1:3478-18506 GCA_015106755.1 Etia nguti
TAGGAAAAAAAAAAAAAATTAAAAAACAATAAAAAAAAAAAAAAAAAAAAAAAAAAAAAAAAAAAAAAAGGACACTTAAGACTTTTTCTATTTATTGACAAATCGAAACCAAAGAAAACTTTTTTTCTGCACCTAACTGTTCCAACAAATGGGAAAAAACTGAAGATGGAAGAGAATTATTACCAAAAAAAGAAAAAAAAAACAAAACAAAAAAAGAGTGGCGCCGACAACGTCGAGGATGGAGGACAACGATGACAAGGGAGGATATGAGGAAGGATGACACCACGAGAATGGAGAAGTAGCTTTGTTCTGCCTGATATTAAGTCAGGCAATCTTTAAGGGGAAGCAAGTTGGGGACTGAAAAAAGGTAAAACCACATGGGAAGGAGGGAAGGAACGAACGGAGGACACCGTTGACCATTTTCTTCCCTTCGTTCCCCCCAAAAAAAGGCAGAACATTAATGTGTCTCTCACGGTTGAAGAGTGTCTTTAACGTGTGCCTATGCAGTTTTTCAAAGTAAAAAAAAGGTTAAAAGAACAACAGAAACCTCATCAGCTAACAAACCAAAGATTCACCGTTAACTCCAGTAGCAGTTCTCCCCCCCCCCAAAAAGGGAAAATCCCCATTTTAGTTAACCAGCATGAACACACCTGCAGCATAAGTACTGTTGATAGTGGTGTGTTGTGGTTTTTTATTATTATTCTTGATCACCTGTTATACATTAAACGTTAAAGGTTAGCTTAGAGGCTAATCCAGCTTGTTCATGGGTTGACTTTAAAACAAGTAGTATTACCTTCAGTCTGCTAATTTTATTAAAACTAACAAATTCAGTCAACATGTTTTATTCAAAGAACTCACTTTGATTATAAGTTAGCTAGCTGGGTTATACACTATTCTGGATTCTTGTATTGGCAGTTTCAGCAATCATTTAGCTTTATTAAAACCAACAACCTTAGCCAACATTTTTCTTTCGAAAACTTCACTTTGATTGCAAGCTCTCTAGCTAGCTTATCAGATAGTTTTTAAGCTGTTCTGGAAGTTAGCATAAAGGCTATCCCAAAGCCTTGTTTATCATTTAATTTTAAAACTAGTAGCATTTCCTTTATTCAGTTACCTAACAAACTTACCCAACATGTCTCATTCACATAACCCAGTTTGATTGTAAGCTAGCTAGCTAGCTGCTTCTAAGCTTTTAAGGTCACGAGCTTACAAATAGCTAATTTTATTTTCCTGTGGATCATTTACCCCAAACTTACAGGTTTTACTTTTATTGGTTGTTCCTTCAGCATGGTATCAATGTAGCCATCATTACCTACAAACTTTAACACCAGACCACACCACAAATAAAAGCAAACTTCTGCTGCACACCGAGGGAGAAGTACTTGAGTATTTGGAAAATTCAAAAGCTTCTCCCTTTTAGCTTTTCACACAGGTCAAAGTCTACCTCCAACTCCAACAGGACAACATATTTGAGCTTGGTGAATTAGCATTAAGAAACGACATCAGCTAGTTGTTGTTATGCTTGCACCCAGTTTAAATATTCTAGCTAGTTGCTGTTGTCTAGCACACTTCCTGCTATGGAAAGAATGACAGCGGTAGTGCTATTTGAACTGTACAGTGCATACCAAAGATTTTTTGCTGTACTAACAGTAGCACACTGTCACTTTTCAATCAGTTTATTTTATGTCAAGTCTAACTTTGTGCTTTTCAACCCAAACCCAGCTAAAAATCTGTTACACAAGAAAAAGCTGCATTTTGTTTAAGATCAGATTTGGACCACTTACAAACCTGTACAATAATCTATTCTGTCAGGCAGAATATAACTATAATTACTGTAACAGAAGTGAATTTCGGCTGATGGACTAAAGCATGGCTGGTTAGGGTTAAAAAGTTTTTAAAGTTGGATAGAAGTTTTCTGTAAAAAATGTAGCCCAACTTGCCATGCTGTAGGAAAAACCTAAAAAAAACCAACCCTTTCTGTAGCAAAGAAAGCTCATGTTAGCTTGTTCCTTGGGGGGAAGAACTACGCTGCTGCTCCGTGTATACAACAATAAATAAAACCAAACCAAAAAAGACCAAGTCGACATCTGCTGAGAGAAACTGCTAAAATATCGGTCAAATAGCTTTATCCTTAGTTTTCTCTCTGTCTTTCTGTATGTAAAGCTTCTAGTCCAAAGAAATCCTCCACCCACCTGGCTGTCCCGTCCTGCTAACAGCGCCCAAGGAGGGGGCGTGACCTACAGTTCAGGGGGTGGTGGCCATTTTCCATTCCTAGTTGCAGTTCTGTCTGGATTTAATACAGGCTAAACCTGCCAAACTAACAAAAGATAAATGAAAATGAAATAGGAAGGGTATGAAACCAAAAAACAGTCCCAAAGAGGTTTTCATTGCTTGTTTTTGAAGTACTTAAAAATTATTTGCCAAATTTGCTACTACTGTATTCCTTCTTAGTTTTTTTTTTTTGCAATATGCAATTTTTTTTATTTAATGTAATTTATATTTTTAATTGTGAATTAATTTAAGCGAACAAATTTTTGTTGCCAAATCTCCCTCTTAACCCTTTTACCCTTGATGATTAGCTTTGCCAAAGTTTACACTGTATTTTTCTTTTCCTTTCTGTTCAATGCTGTATTTATTTATGAGGTGTTTTAGAACACGCTAGTTTTGTACTTATTAATAATTTAATGTTATTTAATTAGATGTAATTGTTTTTTGATGAATATTTATGAGTATTTAAGAATGTTAGGTGCATCAAAGATGCAGTGCGTTTGCCAGGCCTGTTAATTTATTCTTAGCTAGCTTTACTTTTAAAAGCAAATGAGATGTTGTGTTATGAATGTTTAGACTTAATGACAGAACAATGTAGAAATGTCAGATTAGACTTGCATACTTCTGAATGTGAACACTTGCTCTCACTCTTTAGCCAATTTATTTTATTTTTTTTGTTTTGTTTTGTTTTTGTCCTGGTAATGATTTTTTATTTTTTTGAAATGAAAACAATCTCTTTATGACAAATATTAGCCTACCGAATGATGAGCACTGCATCTGTTTTTCTTTTCTTCCCTGTGATTTTTGTGCTTAATTTATGGTTTTGTTCATTTGTTTGCATCCTGCTGACCATTGTTGAACAAGCAATGAATTTGAGACTGATGTTCTAGTGACACTTGATCAGGTGAAGTGACGGGCCACATGTTGATATGAACTGATTCGCCAAAGATAACTGGAGTCCTTGAGAGGCTAATAAACTGTGTGTGTTTACATCCACGCAGCTCACACCCTGGTAAAGCTCGTATTCGTATAACCACATGTACACTTCTTCAAAAGCATATTTTGAAGATTGGTTGATTAGTGACTTTTTTAAAGGCATATTTGTCACGTTTTTAATTCAGCGAAACAAAAAGAAGTTTCCGGAGTTTAAGAAATGGACTAAATAGAGAAAATGTTTATTTACTTTTACAGCTGTAGGACATAATGTCATATGTTTATCAGATATTTGTTTTGAAGGGCACCTGTATATTGTACATAAAACATGGATGTAGCCACATTTTAAAGCCTCACCTTTGGTTGTTACCATCTTGGTTTTGTGAAACAGAACATTATATGTGAAAGGTAGGTCAGAGAAAGTAAACGCATACTCTACTTTATTGTCTCTTTTGCTTTAAATGGGACCATAATTTATAAAAATCATTTTGAAGAAGACTTAAACTAAGACTATAAACTTATCAGAAAGGTTTGGGGGGTTTTTTTTTACCATGGTTGTAAATACTGTGAGAAGTGTCCTTTTCTTATGGACGTAAATTGAATTTCTTTTTGCAAACAGAGCAGCCAACCTCTGCTGACTATTATAAAGAAAGCATGTTTAAGACAGTTCCACATTGGCTTCACTTTCCAGGCTGAGATCAAAGGCTACGTCCATCTTTTATATGCAGTATATTTGTGAGCATCGGATTTTTTATAAGTATTTTGTTGTCAAAAAATAGATTTTTTTTCTCCTTAAAGAAATCAAACCATATTCTCAAGCAGGTCCTCTTCAAGAGTCTACAAACTTAAAACAAACTGTGTCCCTGTCCAGGTACTATAAACAGGATGTGAAATAACTGCTGTTATCAGGATTTCAATGTGTGTGACTGCGTGAATGCCAACACACCAACTTGTTTCGCTTATTACAAAGGAAAAATGAGGAGTCCCTTAAAGCTAGCTGCTTCCAAGACTGACTTTGTCTGTTGTGTGTAAAAAGAGAAAAAAAAACTTTCTATTTCAATAGTGAGAACCAGAGAGGCTACCTCACTGACTTTCCATTTGTCCTTTTAATCGTGTTGATGAAACCAAAGAAACCAAAGATTTGTTTCCTCTTCGGCACGGTCTGCGCTCAGCTCCATGCCTTTGTGCTTTCTATTCTGTTTAATAATCCCACAGGTTCTACATTTTCTTGTTTCTCTTATTCTTACTTTCTCTTTCTCACATTTCCATGCTTCTCTTTTAGCTCCACTTGGCCTCTTATCCTCAAAAAGTGCAAAGAAGGGGAAAAGGCAGACTTTGTGTAGGCTCCGGCTGTATGCAGAATATCAGGGCTTTATCAGTCGTAGGGGTATTTGCCTTCAACTAAGTCATTTGAACATTTCATGCGATGAGCTTTAGAGTTTTAATTTCAAATTCAGAAATACACGCAACTGAAGATCAAAAAGAGCCCCATGATTTAATGCAAAACATTAAAATCTGTTAGAAGTATTTTACAGCTGAATGTAGTTGGTAAATTAACTCCTGGTAAATAAAAAGGCCTCAATATCACTTAAATTATGAGTAACGTCTTAAAAAATGTAAAAATTCAATATGATGTGATAACATAAAAAAAATCTGTCTTTGTACTTATGTTTTGGTTAATAGGCCTAAAAATAAGGAAAAAAATAATAAACAAAGCTAAAACTTAACTGATAGTTTTTGTATTTTCTAATTAATCTACTGCAACATTAATATTAAGAGTCACTGAATTAAAATTGGATTTTGCTAATGCCTGTTTCAACTAAACTTGACTGTATGACATACAAAAGCAAAGTAAGGCCTTTACATTGAGACACGAAAGTAAAAACTACCAAAAATTATACAGGAGCAACTGCAGTAATAACAAAAATAGTCCTTTAAACAAGTCCCAACACCCTGTGCATGAAATGTTTTCTGTTCAGACACCCACGTCTTGTTTATTCATCATCAATACTGTGTTTGAGCAGGAAGAAGCCAAATGAACTACTTCTAAGATGTGTCAAAATGACTCAATCCTGTCCACTGTGATAGTGGACAGGATAGGCCCTACATTTAAAGTCTTAATGGGACCTTTTATATTTATACCAGATGTTGTGCACCAACCAGTATTAACATCCCTAAAAACACAGCTGTAGCATAGCTTTAAAAAAATTCCCGCTGCAGCTACAGCTGACACTGACCCTAAAAACACAAATATTGCACCTATCTTGGTTATGATAACCCATGTGTCTCCTGTATGTCACCAAAATGGAAAACCAACTTGTCACAGAGGTTGCAATAATCGTTTGATGTTACTTCAATGCAAATCTTTGCTCTAAAATGCAAAGTAATTAAGTACAAGTAATTTGTGAGCTTTTGGCCTGCTCTGTGGGTCTTACTGTATCCACAAGACAATAACTAAATAATCAAACAAATACATATGCGAGATAGATGATGAGACGGAAATACTCCGTGAACCTTAAACTGATCACACTGGCCTGGTTGGAAAAGCAAAGCATACCAAAGTCATGCAGAAAATTGAAGGACAAGAAATCTAAAAGTCACATAATCAGCTTCTCTTTTTAATTTAAAAATAAAGCAGCTTTTTTTTTCCTCACAAAGAAAGAGCAATATTCAAGTAACATCAAATATCTACACATTCAACTGTACCATTTTACTTACCTTCTCACAAGAATTTGGCTTAAAAATCAGTTGGGGAAGCCAAATGGCAGCAGACTAAACTTTTGCAAAATTTATTTTTTCTTCTGTTCTGAGTTCACTGACACTTTGCTTCTCCAAACCAGGATTCTTCGAAAACAAAGAGCACTTTTGTTGTGAAGTATGAGATAACTTTGGATGAGTGCCTTTCTTGAACCTTTATTTACTGACTGAAAAATGCTAATCTCATGTTTGCTAGAATTAACAGAGACATTAATGAAAAGTTTGACCTCTTGTCCTTTTGTAAATATGGAACGCCAAAGAGACATAAAAACTTTTTTTTTCTGCCATTTTTCCCTGTTTTTGTTAAAAGAAAGAAACCAAATACTTAATGCTATAATCATCCACAGTCAATTTAAAGCATACTGAAACATGCAAAACAGCCAATCAGATTGTATTATGTTTATTACAAGCAATACTCTAAAAGGCAAGAAACCTGTCTTCACAATAAATGCAAGTTAGTCCGATCAGGAACCAACACAAAGATAATAAATAGATTTTGACCCTCCATAGATATGGAAAGCCACAAAAATAAAAACTCTTATGTTTTACAAACAATATAAGATTGCTTAATGAGTTCCAGACTTTGCAAATCAGTACAAATATTTGTTGTGATCACAAGAATGCAAATCCCATTTTTGCGAGGATTTTACTTGTACAGTAAAAAGAATTAACAATCTTTCCATAATGTGCTAGAAAAAATAAAGCCTATGTATTGCTGTTACAATGTGAAAAATGTAATTTTTTATAACGGATAAAATCTTATTAGATTTTGCTATGATTCTGCTACAAAGCAATTTCTTAGATATCACAAAATTCATCATTTTCATTGTGGCTTTATTCAGCGGTTAATCTATAAAAATTAATGTTATGATTAATCACTGCTTGCTTCAAGTTTACTTACCAACTTACCATGACTAACGATCCAATTGTCAAGATTTGACAGTGATGAATGAAATGTTTGGCATCTTGGCCAAAGACAAACAATTTGTATTTTTTGTCAGTGCTTTTCTTTCTCATTTTTATGTGATATGCTAACAAACTCATTTTCTCAATTTCTCCATTTACTTCATGACATCCTTGAAATAAATGTAAATGTAAATGTTTTTTTTTTTTTAAACTTCTTGGCTTTCCATGTGTACAGAAAGTCAAAAATAGGAGTTTTATAATACAAAAATAAATGTTAATTTCAAGCGACCAGGAATTTTCACAGGGAAATAAAATATGGAATATCTGTATATATGAGAAGCCAAAGAGACGTTAAAATTTTAAGTAAATAAAGTGATGAGAAAAGAAAGACTTTCAGTACAACAAAAAGTATTTCACAATTGTTACATTTTTTTTAAAATTATTTGTGAAAATAACTCTGGTGTGTAAATAAGTTGGAATTTTATAGTCGCTTTATGCAGCAAAAGCTGTGCAAATTTTCTAATGTTGACTCCATTTTTGGTGTCAATTGTAGATCTTGTTCTTGAAATGAAAATTTTGCAATCTTGAGCGAGAAAGAAACCACAATACTCAACAAGATCCGGTGGAAAATTAGCTCTTTGTTTTCATTCTGTTTCTTCTTCTTCTTCTTCTCTTTTCAAATGGTCGCAAAGCTTTAAAAATAAAACAAAACATGGAGACAAACTTATGAGCGTTGTGCGCAGACCGTGCTCTCTTTACCAAACTGTTGCAGATATACCTCATAGACACTAGTGTTAGGATGATGTTATTAGAGCGTATGTCATAAATTATTCACTTGCTCTTCGTTCTTTTTTGGTAACTGTAACTTTAAAATGAAACAAATGTGGGGAAAAAGCTTTATACATTTTTAATTTGTGATTTTTTTTTTGTGATAGCTAAAAAGGTGCGCTAAAACCAAAAATTAAAAATGCTTGTCTTCTATGCTCTCTTTCTTGTTGATGTATTGCTGTTCTCCGTCTATCCCATCTGCCAAGGATTGAGGGGCACATCATTTTAAATCTTATTTTTTGGTTCTTTTAAAGGGGTTTTTGTCCCCTCATATGGATATTTTTGGGATTGGGAACATTGTTAGAATGATGTCACAATCTACATGTTTCAGCCCAGAATAATAACGGCTGCTTTCATGTACTTCTTTTACATGTTTAATTTTGGTTTCTTTCCTTTCCTGTGCCGTAATGCTAGCATCACATTACATAACCCATACAGCAGTTTATGCATGAGTATAATTAGCTAGCCATGTAATGCATTGTGAGTCTTATTATTAACCATCTTCTTGTTATCACCTTCTTGATTCATTTCCATGACTATATGCTGTACACACAGACCTTTGTGTTGCATCTCGCATTGGCACACCTTTGACCTCCTGATGTTTAACCTGATAACTTGTTTCCATTTGGATTATTGAAGCATCAGCACCCAAAGTGAGAAGGGATTATCAGGGTACTGATAGTTTAAAGGAAAATTTGTCATATAATTTAGAAGCTGGCCCTTCCTGTGATAGTTAAATAAATGTGATGCCTTTGAGGAAGAAACGGTTTTGACTGAAATCAAAAAATAATCAAAGTAGTATTCCGGTTTTGTTTCATTTTTTGCTTGGTTTGAATATTACTGGACGTGAACTTGAAACTACTAAGCAGCAAAGGTTTAGGAAATTGTTCATGTATCTCATGTTCTGACCATTTATAAGAGGGATGTTTAGGAGAAACTTGAGATTTAATTCATTTTTAAATCTTATTTTTGAACAACAAGAGCCAAAGAACAAATGGACATTTTATCAAATTTGAGTTATTTCAGTAACCAAAGGAAAAGAAATTTTTAAGTGATGAGAATCTTGACACAAATGGCCCTCCGTAACTCAATAACTAAAATGAAAAATAAACTAAAGTTATTTCAGTGTTTCAGTGAGAAAAAAAATCTTTAAGCTCACCTAAGGCTAGTGTTTTGTGAATGTGTTCAAAGTGTTAATCTAACTTAGAATAACTAGTCAGAAAATGGGATCTATCACCTGAAAATTAACAGTCTGACTTTGGAAAACCGTATCTTTTTTTTTTTTTTTGTCCCTGTTGAGTATATTTTTGTTTTGTTTCATTTGTCTGTTGATTAAGTGTATAATGTAAATTAATATGCTAAATCCTGAATGTTATTTTTGTGCTATAAACCCTAGAGTTAAGTTTAAAATTCCTAAGAATCAGAACTTTACAAGTCCGCTAAGTTATTAATTTTCTAATAACGTATGTGTACGAAACATTAACCTGCACAAGTGATATAATGAAACCAATGACATAAAATTAATAGATGTGCATTTAGCTGCATTTCTTTTGTGCATATAGACAGAAATCCAGTCAGAACCTATGGTTTTAACATCATCAGCATCAACAAAATGGGGTCAAAGGTTAAAGAGGCAGATTCATGAAGTCAGTATGTGGATAAAATCACAACCTGTCCACGTTTTTAGTTACCACAGACACTGCAGGGAAGAAAAATTAATGTAGCTTCCTTTGAAAATAGATTTTTCCATGCTTACCCGCCAAAACATCCCCCTGAACAATATTTTAGTCCTTTTTGCTTCTTAACGTTTTTTTGTTTTTTTTTAAATTTAATTTTCTTTTTTTTTTTGTCATATTTGTCATACTGTAATCAAAAATCAAATGAGGCATTTTTATTTTTGACATTTGGTCGGAACAGAAAAAGTGAAGTGACTGCAAACTTGTGGTGTGGAATAAAATGATGATCAAACATGAAGGAGATATTTGGAGAATAATTGTTGTTCCACTCTATGTATAAAAGAAGAAAAAAAAATCAATAAAGAAATCACAATGGTCTTATCCATGTACAACTGATTCTTCTGTTATTTTCTTTATAATAAAAAGTAGAATGATGGGAAACTGCAGATTCATACATTCAGTTTACTTTACAGGGTTTAAAAGTTTATAGAAAGTTCGACAATATATAATGAGGTGGCGTGTTTTAAATATAAAATAGTTAACATACGTGGTCACTGTAATGTCACCCTTTGGTTTTGGTCTTTCAGGCTCAAAGTTAGCATTTGGGTTTTTATTGTGTGTTTTTGTTTTAAGCTGAAAATGACCACAAATAATCAGTTAATATTAACTAGCTTGGTTAGTAAGAATTTGCTAATGTAAGTACCTCAATATTTACACCCATAAACTATATATCACCCGAAGAAACATACTTGCTAATTACTGCTAGCAGACTAATGAAATATTAGAATTTCACTTACCAACACTGAATCAAATTTCTTGGATGGTCAGTATAACACAGCGGGCCACATTATTTGCCAGTCAGCTCCATTAAAAGTGCTCCAACAGCGTAAACTGAAGAGAGGAGGGAAACTACCCACGGAGATCAAAGCTGTTTTATTTTTTTATATAGCAGGATCCAAACATGTTTATTTCTACTGTAAAGATGGGCATTTTAAAATGGGAGTCTGTGGAGACTTACCTGAGACATTAGAGATAGTTTTGGTTGCCACTTGATTTGGAGAAATCATATTGTTTAGAAGTTCATAGGAAAATCACCCAACTTGTGTGGGACCAGAAGACATCTTAATCTTCTGCATTCAGCAGAGATGTAGTGGTCTGGGTAAGCAGCAGAAGGTTTGCAGATTCCAAAGCGTGCAGAAAGAAACTTGAATTTGGGAATGCTTTAACTAGATGATAAAGCAGGGTTTGCTTTAGGGTGCAGCTACCATGGGATTGTCAAGTCAAAACCAAACAAGTGTGCAGTGACTTTAGTTTCTCAGTCAAAATTGAAAACAAAAATCAAAATGTGATTGAAGTGTAAGCTTTCAACTTTGAATAATGGGTTTCAACAAAGTAGTAATTAGAGCCACTTTAGAGGTTTGAAAGTGACCAGTGGTCAGGTGAGTCCTGTTCCCTGACAAATTAAGCAAATAAATAATCTGGAGTTTAAGTGTTGAACTTGTATTTGGTAGCTGTTCACTGAAACTCTCAAAATGAGGTCCAAAGAGCTGTTTGTGAAAGTGAAGAAGGCCATCATTAGGTTTAATTTGGTTCAAAGAAAAAGTAAAAAAACCTTTTGGAGTGGCCAAACCAACAATCTAGTTATTTGCTATTAAGAAGAAGGAATGCACTGACCAGCTCATCGACACCATACAGGCTGTAAGACGAAAAAAGACAACTAAGTGTGCGATGACTGAATTATTTCCATGGAAAAATAACATCACAACATCTAACGAAGTCAAGAGCGCTCTCAAGGTCTCGAGATCTTCACAAATATAAATGCAGAAGGTTTACAGGAAACTGCAAACCACAGGTTACCTCCTGAGTAGAGAGAGCTGCACAGTTTTGGGAAAACAATTCTTTGGACAGATGAAACCAAGATTAACTTTTGCCAGAATGATGGGAAGAGATAGAGAAGAGGATATCATACCCCATCTGTCAGACATGGTGGAGGCAGCATTATGGCATGGGCATAAAGGTCTGACAGCAGATTCAGATCTGGTGTTTACTGATGATGTGATTGTTGATGGAAGTAGCAGGACATGAACTGTGAAGAGTACAGGGCCATGGTCTTTTCTCAGGATTCAGGGAAAGCTCCAAAACTGATTGGACAGAGCTTCACAGTGCAAAAGCAACCCAAGAGGTTCTCAAAGCAAAGAAATGGGATGTTGTTCAATGTCCAAGGCACTCGGTCACCTGATGGAACAGCTTTTCAGTTATTAAATATAAAAAATGAATGCATGAAGACCCACAAACGAGCTTCGACTGAAGGTAGCTGCAGTAAAGTCTTGGCAAAGCATCTTTAATTTGATCTTTTTCCTCAGTTTCCTTACAGACATGTTTAAAGTTTCATCTCGTCCCACATTTTCTTTTGTTAGATTGGTCCCCTCTACCTCTCACCTTGCCTCTTTTCTTTTTAACCACTCCATGACCCCATCTATTTCTTTCTTTCTGTGTCTGTAATGACTCTATCGCCTCTTCCGTCTGATTCTACATCTCTTCTCTCTTCATTCTTTTCTTCTCAGTGTCACTCTGCTCTGTTTTCTATCACTGTAATCATTCCAGCACCCATCTCCTCTCATCAATCCACCTCGTCACTTCTCCCCTTTAACCCTCCTCCTCCTCCTTCTCTCCCCTTTTAATCACTCCGTCCCAAACCTCCTGCTCGCCTTCCTCCCTCTGTTGCCAGGGAAACAGTGGCCCATTGTGTAGCTGGTAATCTGGTGACATTGTCTTTCTATTACCTGTGGGTCAGATGCCTGATAAGGAGGACAAAGCGTGGGAAACCGAAGAGCGACTCACTGGAAACTGTTGTACAATGAACAGCTTGATTTTAAAATTTGTTTCTCACTGCTTTTTGCTAAATTCACATTAACAGTCCAGCAGATTCCTGCATGGTGCTGGTTTCCACTCAGGCTGAAGTACGAGGACTTTGTGCTGCAGGCTGCGTGGTAGCAGGGTGTTCACTGGACTAGGCTGACGTTGTTAATGCCAATGGACAGGAGCCAATACACCTCCACAAATGAGTGTAAACAGGCAGCGTGCAGGAGAAAGGGAATCAAATAGCCTGTAAAGTATGCTGAGCTCGGTGCAGCCCAGCTTATATCGACCACCACGCTGTTCCTAAACAATGTCATCTGACCCGGCTTTGCCATTTTGGTTCTGCTTTAAAATGAGAGCACAGAAAATAATTCATCAGCAGACTCAGGCACGTCTTTATTTACAGAAACTGATCTGAATAGTCGGACCTGCAGAGAAGAGCGGGAATTAAAACTGTGGTGTTTAATCATTAATAACATCCTCAAGTGACCACAAGAGGAACTGCAGTTTTTAGGTGTTTGCACCTTGATTATCACTTGCTTCTGTCATTCAGTGGAGTTAAAAATTTCCACGTATACATCAGTCAAGCTCTTTATTCCACTGAGAGACTGTGCAGCATTTGCTAAATTTTTATTCCATTTCCTTCCTTTTTTATTCTCTGCTACCCAAGTTCTCTCTCTGGTTTCCTCTTATGCTTGCTTTCGCTTCATCCTTCCTTCCCTCTCCTCCTCTCCTTTCGCCCTTCATTCTTTTACCTCTATCCTCTCCCAATTTTATTTCTCTAATTTCATTTTACCTCATACCTCGCTCCGTCCTTCTCTCTCTTGCTCTGCAGAAATCAATGGTCGTTCTCCTCAATAGGAGGTCACGGGGTTCTGGGCGCTGGCGTCCTGGCTTTTCAATTACTAGCAGCCTGCAGTCACCACAGCCTGCGCGCGCGCACACACACACACACACACAACTGAGCTGCTCCTCCACCCCACCGTTGCAGAATTAAGTGCAAAGATTTTGAGATGAAAGGACAATTTGGATGTTGAAATGACAGAAACCATCAGAGACAGATGGAGATGGAATAAATCAAAGTCAGATTGTTGAAGGAAATAAAGAAAAGGAAGAAAAATCTGAAGAATGGAGTGTCAGTGATCCATGATGAATGTTTGCGTTACGTGTCCTCTCGTGGACGTCAGTCACTTGTGATATGAACCTTCCAGTGCTGAATGACGCAGAAATACTGAGTTACTGTTAATTTTATTCTGGACAACTGCATTGGATGAAAGCAAGGAGAGGACCAGTGGTACCAAGTAGCAGTACATCTACTCAGGTACTTTATTAAAGTACAGTTTTAATGTACTTGTCTCATAGTATCAGAAGCAGCACTCAGAGACTGATGACCGTTTTCAGGAGCTGGAGCTTTTGAGTCGGTAAGTGAAACCAGGCAAGTCTGTTTTCAGAAGCAGGACGAGGAATTTATGGATGAATGCAAGAGAGGAGCAGACAGGTTAGTGTGAAGTGGAGGGGATGGCTGCCATTAATACTGGATTGTGCAATTTAGAGTCTTTACTTGGTTTTCCCTTTTACAGTTTGCTGAGAGGAGTCAGACCGAGGATCGGTGGAGAACCAGCTTTGCCCAGAGGAGAAGATGTGAGCAGGTACTTTGGGGGGGGGTTAACTGTTTTCAAGATTTTCAAGGAGGCGAATTAAAAAAGCAACATCAAAAACTGACAGACTCAAACCTCACTAAGCCTGCTTAACTCCACAAGGGCAACAATGATTTGAGCTCTGAGCTTTAAGCTGGTGCTCAAATACAGCGAGGGGATTCGTTGAGTGAATGCAGGTAGAATTAAGCAGGCCTCCACCTAAAGACTGGACAAAGTATGAAAAGCCTGTCCCGAGAAAAGAAAAAGCATTTTTGTAAAATTTCTAATCAAATATTCTGATTTCATGTGGCCTGCCTGGAACGCCCCATTTAAGACAAATCCTGAAAATGCTCCCGCTAACGTGGATGCTGGTGAGGGGGAGGAAAACTTCTATTTCATTATGTTCAAATCTCCGACCTGTAGAAATGTGGGCTGGCTTTCAAAAGACATGAAGGCAGCGAGTGCTTCAAGTAAGTAGATTTCATTTAATTTAATTCAGTTCAGAATGGATACGACAATCCAAACAGAATCACAGTCTCAGTAAACATCTGCACCAAACCTCCTGACACTTGTTTAGCTGAGAAGTTTGACAAAACTGAGAACAATTAAGAAAAGAAAAAGAAAAAAGAAAAATCAAAGAAAAAGGGAGCAAGGGGTGGAGCACAAGGAGAGAAGGTAACTAAAATAAATAAAAACAGATGCTGGAAAGGAGAGGAATGAAGGAGAGGAATGAAGGAGACAGAACAGGACAGGACAGATTATTTGGACAGTGGACATGAGAGGAAGACGGGATGAAAAATAGGAGCTAAATAAGTAGTAAATTAAAAGAAGAAGTGGCGATGAAATGGAACAAGGAGAAAAAGAAAACATGGGATGAAGAACGATGAGGAGAAAGGGGAGTGTGAAGAAAATGAAATGAAAGATAGTTGCTGGCTCAGACGCAGGGAGGAGGAGGAGCAGGAGAAGGGGGCGGGGGTGGCCGCTCAGCCGGCCGTCCTCAGGGGTTATTGGGTCGTGGACAGCCAATCTCTCTCAGCTTAATCAACAGCAGCAGAGGTGATTGCAACACCGCAGGGGACTGCTGGGAAAAACGATGGAGGGAGGCGGAGGGAGACGAGATAGGAATGAACGGTGCAGGAGAGGAAGGGGGGAGGCACAGCGAAG
>VUQG01020024.1:28035-40508 GCA_015106755.1 Etia nguti
AAACACTTTAATTTTTTTTATTTTTTTTTTTTTTTTTTTTTTTTTTTTTTATTTTTTTTTTTTTTTTTTTTTTTTTAAATACATAAAACTGAGGAAATGTGTATAAAAACCGATTGGTTTTTACCCCTCACCTCCTCTCCCAGCACTTGTCTGTACTCAATGTCCAGCTCGTGTAAGGTCTCTATGTGGTCCGAAGTGAAGGCGATGGGCACCAGCAGCAGGTTCTTCTTCCCTCGCTCACACAGACCTTTGATCACCTCGTCTGTCTGGGGACCGAGCCACGGCATGGGCCCCACCTGAGAGACCAAACACAGGACATGGCCGACTTAAATTTTATAGATGGACGACGTTTCCAAGGTCGTTTCTGGTGTTCCTGAATAAGTGAGGACGTAAACGACCGCGTGACCTTTCTTGAAATCCCACTGAATATAAAAAAACCTAAACTGATGCTACGATCTTCTTGCAGGAAGGCCATCTCTGGTACCCTGTGTTACTGTATGTACCACACACCTTTCATTTTCACACATGTTGGGTTATTCATTCTGCCCTACAGGTAGCAGTGACAGCTCAGAGTCCTCTTCCACTGTGAAATTTTCATTGTTTGTGAATTATGTAAGCTGCCAGCCCCTGTGACCTGAGCACTGAGGAGCTTTGAGGGCTTCTACTCTGAAATAGCAAAAGTATTAGTCAGACAAGTGGCTCCATCTTGTGGCAACACAAAACAAAAGCAGGCCGGCCAGGTCTAAATAATATTAATAGTTTAGTTGCATGTAAGTATAATAAGAAGGTAAAGCTGGATTGGAAGAGTCTGTCTGCAGAACTACAGAAAAACTGAACACATTGCCAGAAATGTGAGCACTGCCCAAATCTGTTCTTACCTACGTGGACCAGACGGGCTCCTGCTCATGCAGGAAGCAAAGCATTTTGCCACTGATGGTTGCTAGGGGACAGTCTAGGCTCCGGTTGCCTAGGGGAAATTAAGTATTTCCCATAGAAAATCCCAAGTTAAACTTTCCTGAACTTTTAGGCAAATGGAGCGACTACCTATGAGAGCAAAGGATGTTCTTGTCTGAAATTTGACGGTGTGAAATAAAATAGAGGGCTACCTAGGCTACTGGAGTCTGGAACGTCCCTTAGCAACCATCAGTCAGCTGCAAAGCTAAATGTAATGAGCAAATTGTTTCCTGTGTTGATGCCCCCTTACTTGGAACCTGCCCACTCTCCATCACTAGTGGTCATTTAATCCATCATTACTCAGTCGCTGAATGTCACAGACTTTCTTTGGCCTGTGGCTGCCATGTCGCTGTGTGCTTTTTGTCTTTTTAAAGTCAGGCTCAGGGTGAAATAATGCCAAAAAATAATTAAATAAATAAACAAAACAAACAAACAAAAAAGCATTTTGACAATGAAAGTTGTGTGAAAACAGAAGAGCACAAGCTCCTCAATATGGTTTAAATTTACTAAGCATTACAAACTGATGTATGATCAGTGTTGAGTATGCAGCGTTGCCTGATTATTACAGCAAACCGTCACCACTAGGTGGTGCTGCTGGTTTATTCGATTACATAGTAAGTGATGTTTACTCACCCTGGACTGCCACACCAGTCTGTAGGGGTTACAGTGACCCAGTCTCTCCATGACCCTCTGAACTGTGGCTCCCACTTCCTGAGGATACGGGTCACCTCTGTTTACAACCTGCAGCACAGGGCACACAACAGCACGGCGCTCAGCAACATTAACACATTAAGCGGTTCCTGAATGATGTGCTGGAAAAAAGTACTTTTCTCATCTTCAGCTGGACAAAAACCTTCTGCTGCCTAACGGCATGGTTCTAAGAAAGCTAACAAGCCGCGAGGAAATCAGGTCTCTCATCTGTTTGATATAGATGCCAAAGATGGGCTGTCAAACTAACCAATTAAGAGAATGACAGCAAGCGCCTTTATCACTGAATTTTGCAGCAGAAAACAGTTTTATAGGCTTTCTATCAGCAAAGACAAACTGAATTTGCACTGATTTCTGTTGATATATTTCAGGCTTTTCATCTGTTTTGTTACCTGGCGGTTCATCAAATCTGAATAGTTTTAAAGTGTACTTCTTTACACGAAAAGAAAATGAAGATGAAGTTGGTTTTGTTTTCTAGAGATAAATATACGATAGTTCTACTCGATTGTGAAAGGAAATGCCTATACTTAGAAAAATTAGTAACAAAAACAAAACAAAAAAAACAGTTCTGTTGAGAGCTACGGCTACAAGTGTCTCCAGTGTTAGTTATTTGTGTTAAACCCATCAGTCTCTATAAGAGTGGCACCAGCTGATCAGCATCATCAGTAATAAGGACCAGACTCCATGTTGGCTTCATTCCTTTCTTTCCAAAAGGGAGGCAGTCCCCAGAAACAGTGATGGTAAATGCCCAATTTTACAGGGTGGTGACAAAAACCTGTTCTCATTTTTATAATCCACCCATTTCAAATGTGTTAAAGTTTAAAATTTGGGGTGATGGGTGTGATACAGACAGCTTAATTGCTGCAAGCTGGAGTCACTTCACTTGATTTTATGCCCTCGTTCACCCTTTTAAGCCTTGTATTTGAATTATCTGACAAACGTAATGAGTGTTATGCGGTACAGAGCTTAGAGAAGTCTGTGGTCCAGTTCTGGTGAGTGAAACTTGAGTATTTTATTAGTGTGTTACTTCGAATGAGGGCTAAGAGCAGTACTAGTAGTACTTGTCAGTAGTATGAGCAGTAGTAGTTTTCCATACTTACAGCCATGGGGAGCGAGTGTGCCGAGAACAGAATGACAACATCATCTCTCTTATCTTCTGGAAACTTCAGCAGTTCATTTCTGATATGTTCTGCAAAACACTAGACACACAGACACACACACACACACAGACACACACACACACAGTGTTTGTTGAATTATTATAAACACCGCTAGTGAGATTTACCTCAGCTGATAAAACACAGTCAGGACTAACAGCTGCCACGATCACCCACCACAGCTGCTTTCGGATCATTTAGCTTCCGTCATGACTTCCTGACTGACTCAGTCTTCTTACACACTATATTACCAAAAGCATTCACTCACCCAATCAAATATACCAATCTCACCCATTGCCACAGGTGTATTTATATTTAAAATAAAATTTAAAAAAAGCAAAAGCACCCGGGCATGCAGACTGCTTCTACAAACATCTGTGAAAGAATGGGTCGCTCTCAGGAGCTCAGTGAATTTCTTTCTGCAGAGAGTCCTGACCTCAACCAGACCGAACACCTCTGGGATGAATTAGAGCAGAGACTGCAAGCCGGCCTTCTCGCCCAACATCAGTGTTTGACCTCACATATGCACATCTGGAAGAATGGTCAAAAACTCTCATGAACACTCCTAAACCTTATGGAAAGCTTTCCCAGAAGAGCTGAAGCCTTTAAAAAGGGTGGGTGAAAAATCATATTAAGCCCCATTGATTAAGAATGGGATGTTACTCAAGTTCACATGGATGTGAAGGCAGAGAGGTGAATACTTTTGGCAATATCGTGTACATCAGTACTAGTTTGGTTTTACCTTGCATGTATGTACACACACATGTTTAGACATCTTTGTGTGGACAGAAAATTGGCCTCCACTACACCAAATGCCCGTCCCCACAAGTTTGAAGGCAGTTTTGGAGCTTAAAATGTGGTTGTAGTGTCAGGGTTAGAATTAACCTGACCATAACCTAAGGGTTAGGGTAAGCGGCTAAGCCAAGCATTATGCCAATTAGATGTCCTCACTAAGATATGAAAATGAGTGTGTGTGTGTGTCTCTAACCTCCACCAACAGAGGGTGTGTGGGCCAACGGTCGATGACACTCCAGCGCATTTTCGGCCTGTCAGCTCTGTTGCTGTAGTAACGGTAGATGGCGTTCAGACTGCTGCCTGTGAGCAATAGAAGAAAACATTCATATTGTAAACATACTTCATTACACAGGAATAAAATCCCTCTGCTGCTGCAGATCACTAATCAATGCATTTCCTCAGTTTCTTCCTCAAATACATATTTTGAAGCCCCAAAACACAGATTGTGGGCACCGATTCATAGATGGATTGTAGGTTTGAACAGTGTGCCTGCCTCATGTGTGAGCTGGGAGTTCTTGGAACAGTCTGAGAACATGTTGAGTGTGATTTAATCTGGAGTGAACAGAGTATTTATCAGGAGCTCGCAGAACAGACAGCACCCTGGGTGTGGCAGCATTAACGGACACAAACATCTGAGTAATCTCCTGATTGTTAAATGTAGAAAACATGTAAAAGGAACAGACTTCATTTCCTGCTTGTGTCACCTGTGGTGGAGCAGCTGTACTGAGGGTACTGCGTGAAGGCCACAGCTCTCTCCACTCCGTCTTTCTCCATGTGCTCGATGGCTTCCTCCGTCAGTGGGTGAACGTACCGGAAGCCGATGTAGAACTTGTGAGGAGCTGCAGAGAGAGAAGAAACAGACAATAACCAGACAGCACAGGAGAAACTCACTGGCAACATTACTGTTTGAATATACAGGACATGCAGTTTAAATCTTCAAATAAAAAAATAAAAAAATATTTCAGGAGCTTAAAGGGAGGTTTTTATGAAGATTATCGTGCTTTCAGACTAAATTCTAACAGATCTGGTCAGCTTTCAGACTGCTGGTGTGTTATCAGTGAGGTGTGCTGCAGGCGTGTGAGGAGACACTCCTTCGCTGTCTTACTATCTCCATTTCACACACATTTTGCCAACAACAGCCGAGCAAACCATAATCTCAACAAAAGCACACAAATGGCCTCCAAACATGACTTTAACTCCATGTAAGCTGTCAGATTTGAGGAGGAGCGGAGGCCTCTGTGAGGCGTCCTCACCCGTTTCAGGGCTCATCTCGTCCAGCAGCTTCACCATGCCCTCCCCCTGCATGGACGTCCAGTGTTTGATGGGCGAGCCTCCTCCGATCTTGCTGTACTGCTCCTGGATCTTCGGTGTGCGCCGCTTGGCGATGAACGGGCCAAGTTTACTGCAGAGCGGGAGGCAGATCGCACAGCTGCAGTTACACAACTCACACTTAATGCATCACAGATTTAATACAGTGAATTATTGTGCAGCAACGAAGAAGAAAAGCAAATGATGACCTGTAACCGCACTGTAATGTGTGATTTCTGGAGCTTTAAAGGATTATGGTTGATTATTAACATTTTTAGTAAGATGTGCAGTTTCCATGGACACGGAGGTGAGATTCATGTCCACAAGCGTCACCAAACACCAGAAAATAAATTGAGTTTAGAGTTTCCAGTATGGACTTTCTGCAGCGAGAAGCAAGAAGCCCTAACATTTGCACCGTTTTTGTGTCATTCCTGTGTTGATGTGCTTTTTAATCCTTTAGTCATCCTCACCCTGTTTTTTCCCCCCACACCAGGGAAATCTGCCAGGCAACTCTGCTCAAAATGGCCAGAAGCAGGAAGGGTAAAGTGACCACAAAGTACACAATGATGGCAGGAATTAATTATTTTAATGTTTCTATTGTCAGGTCTAGATGGTTTCATGCTGTTACACCATGAAATGCTGTTGTAGTCCATCGAGCAAATGCTGCATGGATGAACAAACACCTTACTGAGCACTGGTGCAGGGTTACAAGGAGTTTGTGCTGTACACACAAAACGGTCTAAAATTATACAAAACATGCACAACATGACCCCATAGCAGGTCAGTATTACTCTGTCCAGTTTCAGAGGATGGTTCGTCTCAGTGCTGGACAACACGGAGACGGGTACTCGTGTCAGAGATTCCAATCATGATACTTAAAAAAAAAAAAAAAAAAGATTCTTCACACAAAGAGCTTCACTTCTGGGTGAAATAGAGGTTTTGGGGGGGCAGCTCTGCGAGGTTATACTTAGACACAGCGGTCATTTGACCCCCTCCTAATGTTAGCATGTTGGAATGCTCACCATCCTAACCCGGCATGTTAGCAGCAAACACAAAGAGGAGCAGTGGCTGATGGGAATCTCCTTGCTTTACAGTCAAACATCTTCAAAACCAAAGTGTAAGAAAGGCTAAAAACCACCCGAGGTCAGCCGACTGACGTACAAACCCGTTTCGTCGTTTGTGTTTCAGTTACGGTTCAACTTTGGCGTTTCCTCAATGTTTTAAACATGTTGCAAAACTGCACAGAAAGTTGCAACATGTGCATTTATGTGCAGGGCAGCACAGTGGTGCAGTGGCTAACCCCGTCACTTCACAGCATGGGTCCTTCTGTATGGGTACTCCAGCTTCCTCCCACAGCCCAAAATCATGCACGAGGCCCTGCAACAGACTGGTGAGCTGTCCAGGGTGTACTCCACATCTTATCCTGTGACAGCCCCACCCCAAGACCCTGAACTGGATGCATTAAGTGGGTCTTAATTTCTGGAAAGCTCTTCGTCACCGTGCTTCTCTGTGCAGCAGGTTTAAACCACAGAGTGAACTCAGTTCAGATCAAACTGCTGGTTTGGAATGACGTCCTTGGTTAAGTCACAAGACACATTTGCACCCAAATATCCAGACTTTCACTACAGCGCTTCATTCCCTGGGGGTCGGGACCACCCGAGGTCTAAATAAAGTCAATAAGTGGCTCATAAAACATTCATATTGAGGTTGAAGCAATCTTTGAAGCCACAGTGTGTGATCTTGGGTCAGTCACGTCTGCTTTAAAAGGATCAGTGCTGCTAAAAACCACAAAGATTTTTCTTCTCAGTGGGTCGTTATGAAACACAGACACAGCACAGAGCCGTCACCCAACAAACTTCCTCAAACCCCCTGCCCGCCCCCACTGTGTGTGCTTACATGTGTGTAAACCAAAAATAAAGCAGCTGCTTTTACCTCGTCACAAATTTCATGTAACGAGTCGCCAGATTTGTTGAAGCATAAATTCAATCTAAACAGAAAACATCTGGGGAGTTTTATAAAAGCACGAGAGCATAACGTAATCCACTAGATCCCCACAAAGCCCCACTGAAATAATGATGACAGGACCGTTTGAAGGAAGGACCTCTTATCAGAGCTTTATATCCTGTTTACATCCTGTCCACCAGAGAGTTCACATTACAGGCTAAATGCATGGAGCGAGGGCTGGGAAACCGAGATCCCAGCTGTTAAACACCAACCATTTCAACCCGAAGGTCAGCTAATTGCGTTGCTATATTTTGTGTTCACATTTGCAAATAACTGCTTGCATTTAAGGCAGCGTGATCTCTGTGCGCTTACTTCTGTACTGGGAGTTTCATCAGGTCCGTGTCCATGAAGAGGCGCAGCAAGAAGTCGTGAACGTCTTCTAGTTTCTCAGGTCCTCCCATGTTCAGCATCAGGATCCCCGTCTTAGGCTTCCTGCAGATGGGAGAGAGTCACAATCAATAATTCACATCTAACACCCCTAAAACATGTGACACTGTGTAGGAACTATGCATTAGGCCCATTCTAGGTGGGAAAAATTATGGATGGAAGCCAGGGGGACTGGGAAGATATTTCAAGGAGGAAAGAAACTTGAATTTCTGAGATTAATCTGCACAAATTTTCATTCAAAACCAAACACAAAACATGAATTTCCTCCAAGACTACAAAGCCATAAAAGTGCAAAAACACGATTAGGAGTTACTTTTAATCACTCTTATTTACAAGGGGTCACCACACCAGTTTTTTTTTTGTTTGTTTTTTTAATTCATGCCGGATGTCCATCCTGACACAACTCCAGAGCGATTTGAGTCTCCTCCCAGGAGCTTCTGTTAGGTAAATTTAATTGTTTGAGAACAAAAGGGTTAAATTATTGGAATAAATAATGAAAAGTTGAGCCAAACAGGAACTAAACCAGACTCTGTGCTTCAATGTGTTTACACCCCACAAAGTCAGCCTTCAGGCCATCGAGCAGTCTGTATTTTAAACTTAAAGAATTGCAAAAAAGATGAATAAAAACAACCAACCATATCTGATCTAGATCTAAAAAAGGCCATTTATCTTTGTTTCCTCACATAGAAGAAGTTCTGATGTTTATGCCCATTTCTTATTAACAAAAATGCATTTTATGCTTCAATAAATTAAAGCCCAGTTATGAAAAATGGTAGTGAAGGGTAAACATTTCCCCTAATAGAAGAAAACCTGCTTGGAGGAGATGCCAACATATTTTTTATGCACGAAAAACTGCATAAAGGCGTTTATGCTGCAGACCAACGTGGGCAAAGCACAGCTGGAATTATCTGCCTGCTGCTTTTCCATCCTCTGACGCTACATCACTGCAGGCTTTACAGCCGGCGCAGCAGCTCCGAGAAACATGTTTCACTGCTGAGGTTTTAAACACTTCAGTGAGCTTTGAACTCCAAATAATCTGCCGTCTCATTCATAAATATAGCTCAGCTGTCAGCTCGAGGAGGACGGATAAGAGACAAACTTTTATAAAGAGGCATGAGGTGGGCCCTGTATGAGAAGATGTCGACAAACGGCTGGTAAAAAACAGTCCCTGTCATTTCTAATGAACTTCAGCAGACCAGGAGAAAAGATTTCACAGAAGATTAAAGGAAATCCACCATTATTTGTTCTTTAATCCATTACAGGACGTCTTCTCTCCTCCTCAGTCCTGACAGTTTTTCACCTTCTTTTAGACTCAAGATGCTTTGTGAAAAGTTTTTTTTTTTTTTTTAAGACAAGGTCAGGAATCTTTGTGTATACGGCCCTTCACACTTGTGTGGAGCGGTTTTATCAGACTGAAATAAAAGGAATATAAATCAATAAATAGGAGATCAGTTCCAGCTAAAGCAGCGTCATCAGACTAACGTCAGCAGTCTTCAGACACAGACGCTCAGCACAGGCTAGTGCTGTGTGATACTGAGAATTCTGGTATCGATCTAATGCCAAGTAAATACAGCACCAGGATGAAAATACTCACACCGATACTTTTAACATATAAACGCAGCTTATAAAGGGGCAGAGCGTGTCACGATTGATCAGATCATTATCGGTTGACAAATTCAGAACACATTTTAATGACCACTAAATCACTGATTCTTAGTTTCCACAATAACTAGCTAACAACAACAAAAACACACCTTTCATGTCATTTTAAACTGGGTCAACACAAAATGGTTATAATTTTCAGACATAATATATTCATATTTCATGTTTGAGGTAAAAACAATTTGACACATTCAGTGGGCTTCAAACTGAACGTAGACGATAGAAAGTACGGATCCATCAGGCTAGTATCGATCTACTTGGGTCGATCCGCCCACCTCTGGCACCGACTCTCCGCTTAGAGATCTCTTTAGCCACTTACATCCATTTCTTATATCGTGTGTGTGTGTGTGTTGTCTAAACATGTGTTTAGACATCTTTGTGAGGATAGAAAATTGGCATGTTACTACAATTGTGGGGAACAACAGTCCCAAGGAGTTTAAAGGCAGTTTTGATGTGGTTTATGTGTCAGGGTTAGGGTAGGTATTCATTTTTGATATTTAGGGTTAGGATGGGCAGCTAGGGAAAGCATTATGTCAATTAGATGTCCTCACTAAGACATGAAAACGAGTGTGGTGTGTGTGACCTGTTTTCCTGCGTCTCTGGAGTCTGGGCGAAGGCGGCGGCTGCAGCAGTGGAGCGCCGTCTCAAACTCAGACTCACGCTGCTCCTGGCAACTGAAGAACAAGAAACAGTGTGATTCAGCGGCACAACAATTACATGATTTTATTAGCTGAAGAATCAGAGAGTGAGTGTAAGGGTCAGTTTGTAACGAGTGAAGAGTTCAATCATCGATCAGTTTTAAGGTGAAGAGAAGGCAAATTTGTTGTTACGTTAAACTCAAAAGTCTTCCAGAAAAATCGCAGAGGTAACACAGCCAATGCTACTCTCCAAAGAAGTACTGTGAGAGTACAGTTATAGTTTTAATAACAATCTTAATTTCTATTTTGTTTATGGATTAAAATACTACTACATAATAATAATATTTCACCACTGCATTTTGGCTCCTTTTTAAATCTGTCATGGCTGCATTGGCTCAGGCTTTGTGCAGATAAATGGGCACTAATATGAGCACACAAATGCAGATAAAATGTAAGTGCTCACACAAAATTACAGCTGGATTCAAGCTGAAGATTTTTTACTTAAGATTTTCTGGTCTTAACGTGTAATTTAATTGCTATTTTTTTTAATTCATTCTCATTCTGAGCATTTTCGTGGTTTAATGAAAACTAAAATATTAAACACACAAAACGACAGACGTGTGTGTTTAAATTAAGGCCTTCATTCATTATCATCTGTGCACATGCATGGTCTGAATCAGTTATAAATCTGTTCACGGAGAATGAATAAGGCCCATTTTGCCTCCACCTGGGATGAAACATGCTATATAAATAAAGATTTGTTCGCTTCATCTCATCATATTTGGACTGTTGTAATTTCTTAAACCACTCGGGCCTCAAACCTCAGCTGCTGGGCAAGAGTACACTTAACACCAGCTTCCCGGCAGACACAGAGTTTACTTTAAACTTTTTAAAAGTACCTATAAATCCTAACGTGGTCTCAGATTAGTGAATAGGTTACAGATGTATTCATGGATTATGAAGCTGAAGTCATGAATGAGCTTTTAAATTGTTATTGTTGTTTTAACTGCGCGCATCCTCTTCTTTATTATTGATCGCTGACTAATTTAATATCCTGGGAAACAGTTTGAAAGTACTTCTTGAAAGTACTTCTTGAAAGCTGTCGTGGAAATAAACTTTATTATTCTAATAATAATGATAATAATTATACAGTCTAACCGATACGTTCGGCCGGCTTCGCTTTCATAACCGCTCCCTGCAGTACCGCGTCGCACCGCCAGGGGGCTCGCTGAGGTTACGCAAGTTCACAGAGCTGCAATTGTGTAACTCCGCGTCTTTCTTTCTTCCTCCCGGCGCTAAAACGCGAACTGTACGCGCACACCAACGGTAGTTTCAGGCCACCTGACTCTCACCAAATGCAGCCTAGGCACGGGATAAGTCCCTTATGTAACATTCACGTTCGCACGGTAACCTAAAGAGACGCAGCTCTGCCGCGTCAAGCCTGTGGAAATGAGCCGCAGAAACACCAACGTTTACAAAATAAGAGCACAATCATGGTAACACATTCAGGTAATTTTAGCATTTCCACTTAACCACATGGGTAATACACACAAAACCTGCGTTCGAATTATTACAAAAAAGACGAAGGTGATGGTAAAAAAAAGTCAGTAATATGACAAAATAAAGGCGGCATATCCGGCCAGGAAGTTGTTATGCTATTAACTGAGCTAACTTTACATTTACAAAATGTTGATGTCAATGTCAGAAGCGTGCTGTTGAGTTTCTGGCAAATAAAAATAAAAATATTCAGTGACCATAAACTGTGTAAAATAAGCGCTGTGATGCTGTTTATGCCCCGACATTAAAACCTCAGAGAACCAGTAAAACTTGGAAGTTTTCTCTTCAGGCTAACTTGGCGGCGCAGTCACACTCACATTGGATCAAACGACCGGCGCTGCCCAGGGCTGCCATCATGCTCGCTTCCTGCTTTCACTACCGCTAAAAACGTCTCCGTGCCTGCTGAGATTAAGGCTGGATACTGGTACGCTCTGCTGCTGGATCCACAGTAACTCACAGTACTAACGACACCACAGCCAGATTCCTTCAGCTACCGCCGGCTGCCTGCACGGACTTCCGTCAAGTTTTATAACAGCCAATGAAAGACAACTTCCGGTTTAGAGTTTCAAAACAAAATCTAACACGAGGTATACGTTACAAAAACTCCCATGATGTAAATGTGTCTTTTTCATTGGATTTCACCCGTGTTTCTTCTTGAAATATATTTAAACATTTTTAAAACAGAAATATGAATTTGTGTCCTGAATAAAATCCTCATAAGAGGAAGTCACTATTATATTTTTTAATGATTACACTATTTTGGGTTTTTTTTCTTCTTTTTTCTAAAGTCTGGGTTTTATTTTTAATCCCCCCCAAAAAATCCAAAAACCCAATTAGTCTTTGGTCATTGCATTTTATTCTTTGTAATTAAATCTCCTCAGTAATATTTTTTTCAGAATCAGAATCAGAATCAGAATCACGTTTATTGGTCATGTATATGCGCAGACACATACAAGGAATTTGGTTCCGGTAGATGGTGACTCTCAAGCACAGCATTGTAAATCTCAACAATGTAAGCAACACAATACACCCACTCTCACACACACACACACACACACACACACGCACACACACACACACACACACACACACACACACACACACACACACACACAATGCTGTGTAAACCAACCATAAATAACCAATCTAAATCTTATATACATAAAATACAGGATGAAAGAAGTGAAATGAATACCACAGAATGTACATAAGGTGCAGTTGCAGTCTGGAAGTGGGAGCAGTGTGACAGGTCAACTGTTTAGGAGGGAGATGGCAAGGGGAAAGAAACTGTTCCTATGTCGGG
>VUQG01020025.1:0-18624 GCA_015106755.1 Etia nguti
TACTGTATAATTCTGTATAAATAATCATTCTGTACAATACGATAATTTTAATTCTACTAGTTCATATTTCTGTATAGCTGTATATTTCATATTTCTGTATAGCTTTTTAATTTCATATTTCTGTATAGTTTTCATATTTATATCCTGTTCATAGCCTGTACATAGCTTGTACACCACTACAGCCTGTACATACTTATATACTTATACATATTCATAACATACCTTCATACCGTGTACATTATAACATACCTATAACAGACCCATTTCTGTAATATATTTATATATCTATATTATTGCTAATTTATATTTTGTAATATATCTATATCATGGCTAAAGCACTTCTGGATGGATGCAAACTGCATTTCGTTGCCTTGTACTTGTGACATGTGCAATGACAATAAAGTTGAATTCTATTCTATTCTATTCTATTCTATAAATCTGCTTGATCCTACAAGTCTGAAACACCCACATTTGATCCAAAAAGTCTTGTTGGGACTGATGTGTCATCAAACTAGAAACCCATAGACACAGGTTTGTGTCATGTGTAACATGAAGTACTGTGCAAAGGTCTTGAGCCACCTCTGATAGGAAGATGGGAAATGGGTGGAGTGACTTATTAAAAACACGTGAATGAAAATCCAGTTAGGCAAAAACAGATATTTTTACACTTTTAACAAGCATGAAAATCACTGTTTGGTGTGACTTCTCAATGATGTTTTTTCTTACCACAAGACATGTAAATAATAAACATAGTTCCCACTTTCATAAACATCAGAAGGCAGAATAAGTCTGGATGTGGCGTATATTTTATACAGTACTGTGCAGTCTCAAGTCCCAAGCAAACCCACATTTCTTTATAATTTGGCAGAAAATTCTAACAAGCTTGAAAGTCAATATTTGCTACGACTACCATTATTCATCAACACATTCTGAACTCTTATAGTCAAGTTCTCTAGTAATTTCTTTAAGCAGTCTTAAGGAATAGTTCTCAGGACTTCTTAAAAGACATGGGAAGCTTTTCTTTGCTTGCTGCTTGCTTCATTTTGTTCAGTTCTCTGTCAAGATGATCCCACACTGGTTCAATAATGCTGCGGTCTGTGCTCTGGGGAGGTCAGTCCATGACTGATAGTGCTTCATTGTGTTTTTCTGCCCAGGTTATGATTTTACTGCCATGGCAGTGCATTTGAGATCATGGTCATGCTGAAAAATGAAGCCATAGCCAATTAAATGCTTTCCAGATGGCATTGCATGATAGATCAAAATCTGATGGTACATTTCTGTGGAGTTGAAATATAGCCCCAAATCATGACAGTCTCCACTGTGTCTTACAGACCTTTCTCCTGACCTCCGCCGTACACACTGACCATAATTTGAACCAAAAATGTCAAATTTAGTTTCGTCACTCCATAAGACTTCTTGTCACTTATTTTAAATCCAGTTCTTGTGTAATTTGGCATACATCAGCCTTTTCTCTCTGTTTTGATTCTTTAAGAATGACCTCTTGACAGCCATCTTTCCGCCTGATAAGGCTTCAGTGAACAGTAGATGGATTAACTGAAGGGCCAGATGTATCTCACACTTCCTGTCTCAGGTCTTTGATGGATTTTTTTCCCTATTTCTGAAAGACATGACAGTTCAGCTACTAGATAGTTTTTAAGTCTGACATTTGTTCTTTTGCCTTCCGCTTGTCCAATTTCAGCATGCGCACTATGCCAAGATATGCCAATTTCTCAGGTAATAGCTCTTTGGGAATCACCTTGTTGGTGTAGAAATACTATTTTATGCTTTTAAAAACTGTGTTAGCTTTGGCATTTTGTATAGAGTCATCTAAAGAAATGTTACAAATGGTGTGTTTTTGTGACAAGCTGTTGGTAGCAAAGTGCCTTAAGATACAATTTAAAATTGGTTAACTGCTAAAGCGATCCATCACTTGAGTTAGGTGCCTCTTTATGCTTGAACGATTCATAGGTCAAAAAACATTCCATAGATAATCAACAGGGACCGTTAAACTTAAAATCATAGAAAAAGCAGCCACTCACCAAAGAGAAATTTGAGAGACTTTAACATAATAATGTTTATGGAGCCATAAAATGGACCCATGGTATATGGGGTACAGTATTTACAGTATTAATGTGCAGTATTTTTAGTTTTCATGACTATCTTAGCCAAACCTTCAGTCATAAATAATACATTATATGCAATTTGGGGGTAAAACTCTTGAACGATTATATCTGTATATGCAACAAGTTAGAGTAGGAGAGAGACAGATGCTAGACTTTTAGGTGCTTTATTCTGAACTTCTGAGGTTCATTAATATCAACAGGAATAAAACAGCATGATAATGTAAACTATTCCTTTATTGCTCCACCTAAGGCATTCCATAAATCACCTCAGTGATGGGTTTAACAATATGTGTGCAAAACAACTATTGAAAATGTGTCCAACAGATTATTTCAAGTCCTCTTTTCCTACAGTCACCGCCTAACAGTTTCCTGGTAAACACTGTGGTGAGTAAGATACAGGTGCTGTCCTGTCACTTCCAATTAGATGCCAGCTATTCAAATGTAAAGCTCTGCTAACCAAGTGTCAGGACATCATTAGCAACGGGTCAAACTGCATTATGCTCCCACATACAGGTCGTTATGGCCAAACAAGCAGGCATGTTCAAGGCATGGAGAAAACAAGCATCAATGGAAGGTAAATGAGACTTCGTTGATATACAAAAGCAATTTCTGAAGACCTACCTCTCAGTACTTTCTCCACAGACAACAGCCGTTATGTCCAGCTTCAACTATAGCTGTAAATGTTAAGCACATGTTCTGAAATATGTTTGATGTCCTGCCAAACCTCAAGGATATAAGGAGTGCTTCGCCAACAGGATAAGTCAGAATGTACATATGCAGTGTAAGATAATTACTGCATGGCTGTCAGACCAACAACAAGTAAACACCAAAGAAAATGAATCACAAATTGTCCATTTGTCCTACACCGCTCAAAACAGACATATCTGACAAAGCAGTTCTTTATTTTTCAGTTGTTCCTAAACTCTCTAAAGTAACTCAGTGTTAACGACATAAAAGAGATGCACTTAACTATACTATTATTATCATAGAGACTGAGTAGTCTCCTTCTGAACTATTGTGAATATATTAATGGAAACAAAGCCAAGAGCATAGTGATGGCAAGAGTGCTGAGATTTTGCTTAGCAACATCAGTGCTATCAGTGCATGCAGTGCAGTATAACGAATCTAAATGTCAGCATGTTACTATGCTCACAATGAAAAGATAATCAGATTATGAATTCTAAATTTACATGAACTGACATTTTATTGGCTAGGAGATCACCCATACTATTAGGATTCATTCTAATATTAAGTGTTCCTGTAGGACCAGATGAAAAGCCATTGTTAGCCATGACAGTCTGTTGTTGCTCTTCCTTAGTTTTGACAAGAGAAGTGGACTGACCATTCATGCTTTCAGACATATTGCAAGTATAGAGAAATTACGGTGTGGAGGTGTACTGATTTCAAATAGTGAACATGTGTTTTTCAATGAGCTTCAATAAATAGTTAATGCCTCCAATCTAATAACTTTTGGTCATGTAAACAGTTTCCATAATTATTTTTGTGTTCCCCATCAAATACTTTCACCCATCACGTCTCATATATATTGATTCATGTCTGTGTACGCAAAATTGAACTTGGGTCATCACAGATTTTCATGTTTCAGTTACATATTAAAGACAACTTTGGTAGGGTTAGGTTAAAAAAAAGTGTTATGTTCATAAAATTTCGGATTAAAATAGAAGGGTTACAAATAGTTCTTCCACAACGTTCATATGGTAGTCAGAATTTGGTGTAAAAAAAAAACCCAATTTGCAATCATCCCTGTGCCAGTGGTTCAGGCTGTTTAGTGGTGGTGGTGTAATGGTGTTTCTTGGCACACTTTGGGCCACTTAGTCCCACTTGAGGACTATTTAAACTCCACAGCCTACCTGAGTATTGTTGCTGACCATGTCCTTTCCTTTGTGACCACAGTGTACCTGTTTTCTGATGACTGCTTTCAGCACGATAACACAAAAGTTCAAATTATCTCACACTGGTTTCTTGAACATGATATAGAGTTCAGTGTACTCAAACATTCTCCAGAGTTACCAAGAGCCTTTGGGATGTGGTGGAACAGAAATTGATGTTACGGATTTGCAGCTGAAAAATCTGCAGCAATTGCATGATGCTGCAAATTTGTCGTGTGACATTCACACAAACAAATACATTTTTATGATTGTCACATTTTGCTATGAGAACAGGTTAAAGTTTTGCATGCAGCAACTGAACAAATTACCCAGAGCACACGTAAAAGAAAAAAATGGTAATTTTACATCCACATGTATATGCACATATTAAGATTTCTGTGTGCAAATTAATAGATATTGCTCATTATTTACAGAAGGACAAGTTTAACTAATTTGTTAAAATACTACTTATGATGTGTTCATTACATTGAACCATATTCCATCATTTTGAATGAATTAAGTTTTCAATTCAATGCAATTTTATTTACATAGCGCCAAATCACAACAACAGTCACCTCAAGGTGCTTTATATTGTAAGGTAAAGAATCAACAATAACGTAGACGAATGGGATTAGACCATTATCCAAGATTTGCTGGACAGCTGACACTCTCGTCTAGATGCTCAAAATGACAACACAAAGACAGACTCATTCGACTGGATGATTCATTTTCAAATATAAATAACACAGAGTTTATACAGGGCAGGGTGGCTGACTTCAATCTTCTGGACATCAGCTTCATTTTGATATTGTCACTGCTGATGCTTTCAATCAGTTGTCTAGTCGTAGAGTCCTCATCTGGACTGTCATCCCGTTGACTTTCCCCTGACTTTAGTTTAATTAGAAACTATTACATCAGATTCCATGTGCTAGAAAGTGGCACACACCTATAATGACATACAATAATCTCAAAGCAGTTATCAGTCACAAAATTCATTAGTAACATCCCTTGATGTTAAGTGATCTGATGTTTTGCCTTCAGGCACTTTCCATTAACCTTCAGCTCTTTTTAAAACACATCAATTAATGATAAAATTCCCTCAATGCAACCCCCTATAACAAATCTATTAGTGCCCAATCCTGTATATTTCTTCAGGCACACCCTGAGCAAAATGGTTTTCAGAGGTACCGTCTCTCGTTACAGTGGTAAACATTTGAAACAGGATGACCTGTTAACTCAAAAACCCTCTAAACCGCTGTAGGGCTATATAATTCTCTGTATTGAATCTTCTACCAGTATAAAGCTGCAGTCAGAGAAAAGCTTGCAGCTTATAACAAGATTTCCTGGAACCCCATTCCCTTTGACCGATAACCATGCATTTCTTAAAAGTTCATCAGGAGTTTTGATTGTGTTCTATAAAACTAATGACAGCTCGCATTCTAGGAAAAATAAAAAAGAGTTATGGGGCAGGTGGGAGTAGTTTCTTCCTTGGAACGCCTGCACAGGAGAAATCGAGCAGAGCAAAGCGAAAAGCAGCGGGATGTTTTGAAATGGATTAATGCTCCCACTGTTTGAGGTTAACAGCCTGTCGCTGGGTTTCCTTATCAGATGGCCAAGATCAATGGCACAAACACATCTGCTCCCAGAACAATCTGCCAGGGTATTGCTGGACACTGCACTAGGAATGAAATAAAATCATTATCCAGCAGCTCCTAGAGCTATTTTAAACCTATTCGTCCTCTGAATCCAACACAGCGTAAGGACCAACATCCATTGACCTGTTTGGGAAGACTCATGTAGGAAGACAGTTTCAAAACTGTCTCACACAAAACTAGAAGATTTTTTTTCTTCAGATACACAATGGAATTGTCTGTGATTAGAAATCTGGGCTTCTTATTTATTTTTTATTTTTTTTACATTAGGTAGTGTAATCTTCCATGTAGTAAATCACATGTGTTATCATATAGTCAAAATTTACCTGAAAACAAGCATGTTAGTTTCTCTGTTCGGAGCTGATACCACACATTTCCAAGTAATCATCACACTCCTGATTATGAATCCTAGTTATTTATAACAACCACAGGTGTTTCCAGGTAATAAACCACAACATAATATTTACATTGCTACCTTCAAACAAATAAGAATGCTGGAAACATAGGGCAGGATTCATTTCAGCATTACATAATGGTAATAAAATCCTGATGTTAATGTATCAAACAATTACTTTATTATTATGAGGTTACTACCACAAAGATATTGATACTGACATTTTATTGCTAGCAGGTTATTATATTGTTACCGAAATATTACTATATGATTACTAATTGTTTTTTCCTCATAGGTCTCCACTTAGTTTCCACACCATTATACCCGATTTCTGGCCTGTTATTAACCAAATACATAACTTTTAATGTAGTTTTACTAATCTTTAACCACTGTTAATAGAAGAAATTTATTTACACATTACTTAAATACTACTTTGGTAATCCTAAGTTTTCTTATCCATAAGATTTATTTTTATATAATCTAGGCATGTAAAATAATTATCGGGATTTTGAATTGCACAGTGGCTTCTACAATTCCCTCCTACATTTTATATTTGCATTTGTTAGTCAGACACAGTTCAATGACAACACCTCTACTCAAATTTCACTATATTTATTGAACTAGTTTAATTTCTTTTGTCAGAATTATTTGACAACAGTTAATACACCCACTTGGTTGTGTGTGTTATGTGTTATCTGTTTTTGAATTGAGCTGTATGCCCACCATTCTTTTGCATCCCTCCACATAATATAAAAAAGCCCCAGTGTGGCTCTTGTACCATTTGAATAGTCTCATTTAGCCACAGGCACACTACCAGAATAATCATATATTTTGCAAGAAAAAAATGAGGCAATTATTTGTACATTTTGTGCAATAAAAACTAATCATAGATGGAACACCTTCTTGTGCTAAAATAATGGAAAAAAATAAAAAAAAACATTTTGAAAGAATTAGGACATTCAAATATGTTCAGCATTTAGTGTTTTGGCCCCATGACTAGTTTTGCAAGTTAAATTGCCTTTGGAAATTAATCAAATGATCAGTTTTGGTATTCAACTTACCATTTTTTGTGTACTGACAACACACACTGTGCAAGATGACATGTGTTAACAGCCTTGATGATCTCTGTTACAATAACAGCACATGTACAAGTTTTTCATTACAGATCTGGCTGCCATGTCATGATGCAGCTGGACTTAAAAAAGGTATATGTTAACTAATTATTGATGGATACAGTTAAAATTGAAGATGTTTTTTCTCAACATGAAGCTTCATTATTAAATGTTGCATATATATCGAACTTAATTACATCAGTTTAAAATGAAAGGCTTTTGAGCAATGCTAACAAGTCATCTAAGTGCTGTGATCATGTCTTTGTTTTTTTTTTACCCATTTATCTTGAAGTAATTGCGCTCACATGACTTGGAATGGTGCTGAATGCCTGTTGGGAAATCAAACAGGGACTCAGTTGAAGCAAAGAGTGCTATTTTGTTAAAATGGAAATTGTAAAATAAAAAAAAGGAAATTTGCAGAACATTTCTAACATACAGCACTACTTCAAAGAAACTTTCAATTCTAAGCTTTCACATTTAACCATTAGCAATTTTTGCTGTTACCATCAACAAATAGCATAAACAGCGTGCACTAGTCACCACTTGACAAGACTTTGAGTTACCCATACACTGTACAGTATTTCATGTTATTTGTTATGCAAAGTTACAACTCAGCTTCAAAAAAAGTTGTGATTTGCAAAAAATGCAAATAAAAAGAGACTTCATTAATCTTAAGGTTATATTTAATCACATTTTTAAATGTTGAAAGTGTTGAAAAGCAATATAAAAATATATTATAACTAAAACTATATTTATTTTCATTTCTAGCTGTTTTGCAAAAGGCATGTGGTTTCATCGGCTTAAATGTGATGAAAGACTCTCAGATTAGGGTTACTGTTAAAACAGAATGAAGTAAGAAGGCAATACCTACCAGTAACATATAAAGATTCATTTAAAACATATTTAAAAATCAGCTCGACAATTATTATTTATTTTGTAGCTTAAAAAGAAAATTTTCATTTCATTATGCTGAAAATGTTTGACAGTCTTCTTACCGAATAAAGCAAATAAAAAGTTCTCTCATGCATTACTTGTCCAGGCAGCATCAGGACAAGTTACAGTAGCTACTGAAGGAAGGAAAGTCCAGCTAAAAAGAAAAGGTCACCTGGGAGTGTATAGCAGTGGGATGCCTTAAAGGTTAGCTCCATCGAGCTCTATCAAATATTAATGTCATCAGAGCCCCCGACAGGACCCCCCGGCAGACAAACAAGTCTTTTTAGCAAAAGGGGGTGTTTTAAGAAACCATGAGCATTGTGATGCAACACTTTGTTGCTGCTCTGCTTCATCCCGATTCTTTCTGTTAGATTTTCACTTTGTGCACCATCTGCAGAGGTTCAACAAATCCTTGGCAATCCTATACTGCAGTTTATGTGGCAGCATGAGGTGTTTTCCAATGCAGCATTCCTGTATTTCTCTTAAAAGGTCACAGGCTGGTGGATTGTGACTTCTTGCCCTTATATTTCCAGTATTTTGTATTACCTTATTGATCCAGTAATGTCAACAAGAGGGGCATAAAGGTTACTGTGGAGTGTGCTATCTCTGCACCCATGCCTTATTAACTATGCACCTGCCTGGAGACATTAGGCTTGGTAGTAAAAAGAGCCAAAACTAATATTTAACAGAGAAAATCTGTCCAAAAACAAACTCTATGTTGTCCTTTCTATAATGGAATATTGGCAGTGCGCCTAGCAGAAATAATCTGAAAGGGGGCAACCATTTCTCTGATTGATTCCAAAAAAGGATATTTTACCTCAGTGGGGCAAGTAACAGTAAACACCGCTATAAAAGACCAAATGTGAGTTTATGTTTTTCTTGGCAAGTCTCAAAAACGGGGCAGTTTTGTTTACTTCTTTGCAAAGTTTCTCTTGACTTACTGTAACCTGATATGAAGAATTTTCTGCGCAGATTAATACAATATAAAGATGCAGCGAAAGACAGCAGGTGTTGGCCAGATGTTCACGAGGAATGCTGTGGGATGCATACAGTTTCTCTGCTGTATATTTGCCATTGATGTCATTGTTTTTGGCAACCGCAATCTGCCTTTTTTAAACATGCAGGTGCCCAAGGGAAGCATTCAAAACAAAAACTGAATTTGTATACAGAGGGAGCCAACAGAATTGCAGTAGCAGTTTATTTTTTATGACAGTAGCTCTGTGCATAATGAACAAAGGAAGTGCTCTGTCTTTCCAAGCAATATCAAAGAACTCACGCAATCAAACCAATGAAAAACTACCTTTTTACATATTTCACCTTCTATCTTACCAAATAACTTACTATATCCCATTTCATTGCAATTGCTTGAACGTGATTAACATGCTGCAGTCTGCTTTATGTTCAGATAGCACTAACAAATCTGGTATTCAGACTTGATGCAAATCTAGAGGTGCTCATTTTGTTGCAGGAGGCTTTTTCCATTAAACTTTCATCCATTCCTTACATTTGGAGCTGAATTCTTGTGCATCTTGCTTGTTAAATTTAAGAAATATCTTGCAGTATCTTGTAGAGGTCATATTGCAGTGGTTTGTGATCTTTTTGTGAGTTTGAGTTGCCATTCACGAAAATGGATTTTTAACCCAGTAAAGAGAAAACTGAATACAGAGAAACATGATAACTTTCTCTGAGCCAGCTGATTCACTTTCTTTCAAGAATGTTAAAAAGACAGAAAACTTGAGATTCTTTACAAAAAAAACTTGAACCTTTCCCCCAACAACTAAAACTCAATATCAAATTGACATAACTAATGATTTTACATGATATAAAATGAAACAATTCCTTCTTCCTGGCTTTTATAATCTCAATACCGCCAACCCATTGAGTCCACCCCAGCAGTCCTGCAGATGCCCCCATCTTCATACAGCTTTCATCTGCTCCTTAATAATAGATTGTGGTCAGCTAGTCAAGTCTTCCTCCTGCTTTGGGGAGCCTCCGAGGCCTTTGGTTACAAGACTACAGTACTGCACTTCTCTTTACGCAGCACATGAACGGGAAAACCAGCTTCCCTGCCTGTAGCTCTTCGCTCTGCTTTCCTGTTTCTAATGTTTTGTGCGTCGGCTTAGCAAGCAAGGCAAAGGTTCACGGAGCCACAGTGTGGGACTTTGAGTGGAGGAATTCTGCAGTTCATTTCCATGTGCTAAAAATGAACCGAGAAAAATAACCACAAGGAATTGCTTTATGTAATCTTTTATGTCTGAGTCTGCATCCTCAATTTATGAAGCTGTAAACAGTATGCACATATTTCATCACTCCGAGGCGAGAGAGTGTGCGTGTACGGTGTTTGTGGGTATGTGTGCATGTGGTGGAGAGAGGAGGAGTAGGGAGGATTTGTAATATCACCACAATATTAGAATGTGAATAATGCATATAATCCACCTTACAGCGCGAAATAAGACTGGGCCATTAAAAAAAGCTCTAAACTGAAATTGATGATAAGCATCACAACTGCAGAGCAATCTACTATAACCGAGAAACAGCAGCACGAGTGGTTTCTGAGTTAGATGAAGCTGCTTGGCTGCAAATGAACATGCAGTGAGTGATTTACAGGTTAGCTATTTATCTGGGACAGTTACAGCCTAAGTGGAGTGTGGGAAGATAAACCAGTCTTGTGAAAATCTGGGATATAAATTTGACTTTTTAAAGGTAAAAATGTGCACCAGGGAAAGTCAAGCATTTCATTATCATCCAAAGTAAGAAAGAAATGAAAGTGTTAAGGTGTCTGCTTTGAAATGGGAAGTTGGTGTACTTCATTAGATACTAAGAATATACACAAGCCAAAAAAGGGGGCTGAAAACAAGCAAAAAAATGAAAAAAAGAGATCCAACGGCTTGCACACTGCAGGGCTCCAGTTTTTACATATTTATTTTATAAAAGAGTGATGTTTTGAGCAGAATAGAACATCATCCTGTTGCGTGGTAAGCGTTTGTATTGTTCTTTTCATTGTTGTCTTTCATTGTTCGTTAGAATCAAATGAGGATTAGAGAAGCATGCATATCTGTTAATGTTATTGTAGTGTTCTATGATTTAGTTAACACATTTATGAACTGTATTTTATACTATTTGCAAAGATATATCTATATAGATGTCACATGGGATCCGCTGTTTATTGGAATAATGCATCAGTGCGGCAGCCTTACTGTGTAGCTGGAGCTGGGCCTCCACCTAGAGATTTAAAAATCTGCATAACTCTCTAAATTTTTTGAGGAGTTTTCAATTGTTTTGGTTTGATACAAAATGGCAGTGAAATGTCATGTAAAATGTAAAAACTGAAGGGATTATTGGCACCATTTATGAGTTCTCTAATTGTTGTGGTCCGTCAATGTTTCCAACTTTATTCTTTATTAATTCATCTGATCAACACCATGAATAATTATTAACTGTGTGTTTACATTAGTGCCAAGAACCAACCTTAAGATTTAAGTCTTTAATTTAGGTGTTTAAGGACTACTGTATGTATCTACAACTATGTTTTTATGCCATAAATGAATATTGGTTAAAATAGTCCTTTTCAGTCAACAACCTTTTCAGAGTATTGCTGCCACAGAAAGGAACAAAGGAGATTCTCGGGCCAGTTATGCATCAGTTTTTGAACATGAATACTTATTTTGCATTATCATCAGTATATGGCTCTCTTTTTTTTTGGGAGTGTGCATTGAATCCTGAGAAAAGAGCATTACTCTACTGATTTATGAGTTAAGGTGAGGTTGCAGCATAGCAAATGAACACCACATCCTGTTTACATGTAAATCAATACTGTTACATGTCTAAATGGTGAGAGACATCCAGGTCACACTTGCGTAGACGAATACTGGATGAGGCTCCATGTAGCTGGGAAAAAGAGATGTCTCAGATATTTGTGAGCACCTAGTGTTATATACAGTATATACTCATAAAAAGATATGGCTGCAAAAAGTCAGAACATTGTGTGTTTTCCCACCCTGAACACAATGATGTGATAAAAGATAACTTTAAAGACATAAAACAAGAGCTGGAGCTAGATGACAGAGCATAGTGTCTGGAGAGGTAAATTATTACAGTATACAAAGGCTTGCTAGAAAGCTTTATTCGAATAAAAAACACCAAAATTTTATCACTAGATTCCAGCGGCAGCATCAACTTCTCTAATTAAGTGCCAAAAACATCAACAAAAACCTCTGCAAATGGTTCAATAACTCTAAGTAACAGAGACTTTACAGCGTGCTTTCATCCAGGGAGAAAACTAGAAAGTTGTCACGTTTATATTCTGTCAAAGAATGATTTACTGAACATAAATGAATTTTCAGAGGTATGCTAGAATTACGCAAGAACTACAACAACTTTGAGGTCTTATTTCTCTAAACCCGGTAAGTTTGAGTGAATGTTTCTTTAAAATTAAAAAATATCACAATGATGGAGGTGGAGAAGCCACTCTTCGGATATACTCCAGTTTGAGATTCATCAAGTGTTATACACACATGGAGCCCATGCATGGTTTTGCTGTTGGTCAATGAGAAATTAATTCTGAACAGCTTGTGGAGCTTAGGAGACTTGCTATATCTTCTAAGTTCTACCAAAAGAAACTGTCAAAGAATACGCAATAACGATGAAAGCCAAGTACTTAAGTTTATCTGTGGACACACACATTCATGAAAACACCAGTTGAGAGCACTCTAGAAGTCTCTCCTTACATGTTTGTAACTTTGTCCCCACCATAGACCAAAACATTGGGCTCCATGTCGAATTTGCTACTCGCTCATACTGGAGTTTAAAATGCTGCTCACTTTGTACAATTCTGAGTGCTTTTGATTTCCTTTCAACAGTAATAGAAAGATGTGACACGCAGAGAAAATTGTTAACCAAATGGCAACCTTCCATCCATCATGCATTTTCCTAACCACTTATCCAATTGAAGGTTCTTGGGGGTGCTGAAGCCTATCCCAGCTGACATCAGACAAGATGTGGGAACCACCACAGACACATTACTAGTCCATGACAGGGCTTACAGAAACAGACAATTTAGAAACACCAGTTAACCTAACAAGCATGTCGTTAGACTGCGGCAGGAAGCTAGAGTAACCAGAAGGAATGCATTTGGGGAGAACATGCAAACCCCACAGAGAGAGGCCTCAGCTGGCCAGCAGATTCAAACCCAGAAAGTTCTTCCTGTGATGTGACACTGCTAACCAATGCACCATCATACCACAGACAATAAATTCTATGGGTAAAAAAAGACAAAGTTGCAAGTCTTTAAACATGTCTACAAACTGTGACAAAACACTTTTGGATTCTATAGCTAATTTCCTTCACACAAACTTACACAAACTGTAATGGTTAAAGTTAGCCTTAAGTGAGGTATAGCTGGTTTGCGTGAAAGGTTGATGCTAACTAGGCCAATAACTATCTAATAGGCAAAAAATGATTCTTCCACCTCAGTAAACATGAATCAATCATTTTCAATAAAATCCAACTGAAATATATGAAATCAAAGGTTTAAATAATTTAAAGCTCCACACAGAAATGGCAGATGGTGGAGTTGAACTCAGGACCTTCTTACTGTGAGGCAACAATGCTAATCACCGTGCTAATATCTTACCTTAAATATACACCAGTCAAGAAAATTTGTATTTTAAGATTTTACACTATGCTTGCGTAAAAAAAAAAAAAAAGAAAATCATGGAAAATTTACATCTTCCAGTCATCTCAAATGCACATATGAATAATAACCTTGGACAATTTACAGAAACTGATTACTTAACAGACACATCAATACTTACTGAAAAGGAAGACATTTACACACAGCTTTTAAAGTGAATTAAAGACTTATACATAAAATAATGTAAATGGTCAATTTCCATAACACTGAAGTATTTACATCCCCCTTTCTTAATAAAATGAAACAACTGACAGTGTATGCCCTGAGAATATTTAGTTACTGTATATCCTCCCTGGCTAATGTCAAATTAGTTCTAAATATGCATGATTCTGATCCCTACATCAGCATGGATTAGCACTCTCATCGCTTGTGTGTTTTCCGAAAGAACGAGCTGGGATGGCACCACAGCATCAATTAGTCATGTAAATGTCATCATCATTATTTAGACTGGGTTTTGATGCCTCTATCCTGAGAAGCCGATTTTAAATGAAAGCTTAAAATGAAACAAGAATGGGGAAATCTCCGCTGATGATATCCACACAGCTGTAGATAAAATATTAAACACAGACCTCCAGGGCATGAAGGCTATCTGATTGGCAATAAAAACGGCTTGAACAATTTTAAACAATGCTAATTGGGATGGGAAAGACAATGAGATATGGCAGCAGAGGAAACACAATGAGAAAGTTCAGAGATAGCATGTGATCACAGATCAGTTTGCATTATGTTCCCCTTTATTACCTAAGATTTAATTTTACACGAAAACAATATGCTCTATCCTCCCGCCTGTTTCATACGCCTCACCATCTGTTGTTTTTCTTACTCAACTGTTCTCTTATGTTGCACTTCGCTCTAACAGTGGCCAAGATTGTCTAACTCTACCTCAATTTCTACAGAGATGAAAAAATGAAATGAACAAAAGGCCTCTTTCGACACAGGTATATTTTCTCTCAGTCCAGAATAGAATGATTCTATCTGCGGCCATCACAGAAAATCTAATCATACAAGAAAAAAGAAAGAAGAAGAAGAACGTGGCCACCTTTGGCTCCTCGTGATGTCAAACTCAGGATAAAGGTAGACAGATAGAGCTGCATACCTCCTAAAAATCTGAGTACTGTCAGTGCACAGCATCAACAAAGTACTTTTCTCAGTGCTTCCTCTCAGGCCTTTGATAAGCTTTAATAAATGTTAATAGAATACAGACTGCTTGGGGTAGAGTTTAGGAATTACAAATTGCTGAGCTCATTCTCAGGCATCCTCGAGGGACTTCTTGGACTGCAACACCTTGACACATTCCCTCGAGGGCACAAACGGAAAGGAATGAGAATTGTGCAAGAATGTAAATTTGACTACAGGGAGACGCTGCCAAGCAAGCGCGCAGATGGCTGTGTCAAGCTGGCAGAGAACGACGGAGAGAGGAGGGGTGGGTGGCACGTGGCTGTCTTTGGCACACCGCAAGCATCTGGCACAAGAGGAACGAGCATCCCACCAACATCACTGCCACCCTCATCACTGACGACAACCCCACCTCCCCCCTCTATATTCGTTTTATCGCACCACCCAGCATCTATGAAGACAATGGGACAGTGAAATTCTAGCGTGTGTGTGTGTCCCCTCGTTGCTGGAGCCTTTCTCTTTGTGCTATGAATGTGCATGGCTCAAGGTTTATGATAATCTCATCCCAGGGCTGATGGTGTCATGCAGGACTGGGTGGTCGCAGGGAAGTGAAGCATAGAGAAAATTTGCAGCTGTTGTGAATGAGAGGTTTTGTTATAAAGGTGGGACTCCCATGGCACAACCTTCTTTACAATGAACTGATGAAGTTGTACACATTGAGCTCCCAAGCGGTACCCTCTTACACAATGCATGGCCATTTTGTAAGTTTCGTCTCGGTCTTGCACACATTTATGGGTCTAATGGCTATAATCGGGGATCTTTTCCCCTGGTCCTCAGTTCAAAAAAGGCTCAAAAACAGAAAAGGCAGAAACATTTCAGAAGTTTTTGAACACTATATGAACCCAAGAAATGTGCTTAGTTTGCATCTTCTTTGGTCTCTGTTGTCCATAATTACATCTTCTTGTAACTTTCATCTCTAGGCTAACAAAATTCACGATACCATGTGCATTCAACATTTATCACATTTTCTTACTGAACCTGTACTTTACACAGATTAGCATCTTGGCACTTTAGCATGCATCTCGTTAATGAGTTTAAACATATGAGATCAACAATCTGGTATCCATTTACCGCCTGTGAGGAGATTCCTGAGGAGACCCAATCACTTGGCAGAGACCTGGCCTCACAGCATCCAAAATGAGCTGCACAGCGATACATTGAACACACTGGCAAAACACACAGCAGTGTCTTATCTACACTGGCATGCAAACAAGCCAACACATTACAAGGGCAAAACATTATGGCAAAACACATTCATTTTCAACAATGTCTCACACAGTTTAATGAGTTTTACAACAAAACAATGTACGCCATTACACTGTTATATTAATATCACTGCTATGCCTTTATAGTACTTGTCTTTTAGCCAAGCCCTTAAGATTCACATTTATATAACTAGTAAATGCTTTAGATATATGACATAGATTTGTTGAGCATCAAATGTACTATATATATATATATATTTGTAATCTTTAATCTCTAGACCAAAAAAGAAACTAATAGGCCACCTGATTTCCAAAACTTGGAGATACATTAATGAACAAGAGTAGCGTAGGATTTAAATCAAATTCTGTGACATTCAAATATGGGGAATTAATTTTTTCTGTATGTTGGGCTCTTTTTGTTTAATACATTTTATATATTTCTGTAACATCATTGCAATGTCCATACTGTAGTCTCACAGCATTATATTATAAAGCTCAATGACACACCGCTGTATGTGATGATGATGTTTCCTGGCGTCTTAAAAGCATTTTGACCCAAAATCAAAATGCAAGTCATTCATAGGGGAAAAAAGTAGATGAGTGTCTTGGTGACAATTGTAAGAAGTAAATAAAATACAATTTTGTTTGTCTCTTACTCTGCCTTTAGTGTGAAGAGACTTCAAACTTCTTAGATAAGAATGACATTGCTGCAAAGATGACAGCAGACACTGATGCACACAGCCATGAATGATAAAAGGACCTCCCACTGCACGGGGACAGTGAGGGTCAAGTTCAAATTTTTTGTATCATCTGCACTCCAGAAGAATCTATAGAGAAATAAAAAGGATTATAGATCTACTCCCAACCCATGCTGCAGGGCTTCATCATCAGCCCCTGCGCTGGGAAGGGGAGCGTGCAGAGGGCTTTGACAGACTCACACCATTTCAGTGTCGAGACAAAAGCACCATGCTGCTTTATCCAGCAGGAGGTGTTTAACCAGCTTCAGAGGGCTACTGGGACTCGCTGCCTGCCAGATGACCTGTTTAGTGCTGCGTGCTGCCAAGACTTTTTTAAGGACAATTCACATTTTGGACTGTTTTTTTCTTTGCTATGTAGTGTTTTCTGGATATTCTATGATCAAGTATTGCAATATACATGTTTGTAGACCTTTTTTTAATCTTTACTATGACATTTGTTTCTTACTTTTCTAGAATTGATTTTCTAGCACTGAAAAATAAACTGTCTGCAGTTATTTTTATTAGTTTTGGGTAGAAAAAGATATATAATACATCATATATAATACATCAAAAGACAAACCATGTTATTGCTACATTGTAAACTTTTCATTTTCACTATCTGGATTGTAAAAATAGTTTTTATGGCTTTCTTTGAACATATTGCTGTATCAAAGCTGAACATTACTTATAGGGAAATTATGTCTACTTATTTTTCATCATTTTGAATAACAATAAAAATATCACTACTGATGTTTTATATCACTATAATTATTTCTCCTTACATCTAAATATACTGTCATCATTTCAGGTGACTAAACTGTCATCAGCTTCTGAATGATGATTGCTTGATTTAAAAAACTAATTATCTAATTATCTCCAACATACACCCCCCTCCCCCGAAATCCCCTCTCTCCATCTCAGCACTTCAAGTGAGGAATGAGCTTCGCAAGATCAAGGTGCAGAAGGCTGCAGGTCCAGATGGCATCAGCTCTAGGCTCCTGAGATGCTGCGCAGATGAACTGTGTGGCATCCTAGGATATCTGTTCAACCTGAACCTGTCGCTGGGGAAAGTACCACAGCTGTGGAAGACCTCCTGTGTGGTACCGGTACCAAAGACCTCCCATCCCAAGGACCTCAGCAGCTACAGGCCGGTAGCCCTGACATCACATCTGATGAAGACCCTCGAGAGGTTGGTTCTAAACCATCTGCGCCCCCTGGTGAGGTCTTCATTGGATCCGCTGCAGTTTGCTTACCAGCCTGGCATCGGGGTGGAGGACGCCATCATCTACCTCCTGCACCGCGTCTCTGACTCACCTGGAGAAGCCTGGAAGCACTGTGAGGATCATGTTCTTTGATTTCTCCAGTGCTTTCAACACCATCCAGCCACGACTTCTGAGGGACAAGCTGGAGCTATCGGGAGTGGACCACCACATGTCCCAGTGGATACTGGACTACCTCACAGGACGCCCACAGTATGTGAGGTCACAGGGCTGTGTCTCTGACACGCTGGTCTGCAGTACAGGGGCCCCACAGGGAACTGTGCTGGCACCGTTCCTCTTCACCCTCTACACTGCAGACTTCTCCATCAACTCCCCACGCTGCCACCTACAGAAGTTCTCCGACGACTCTGCCATAGTCGGCCTCATCACAGGTGAGGACGACTCAGAGTACAGACAGTGGACTCTGGACTTTGTGGACTGGTGCCAGCAGA
>VUQG01020027.1:0-34421 GCA_015106755.1 Etia nguti
TCAAAGTCAAGTGAACGCTACATTATAGTGAGATATTGTGTAATGTGAAATACTGTAAGCAAATGAATTCACAACCTAATTCTTGTTAGACCTTTGACTCTGTTTTGTTTGAATCCAACTGTTTTTTGCAGATGTACATAAAACATGTTGTTACTTTTATTATTATTATTATTATTATTGCACTAAATACATTTTAAATAAAGTATACTTTGATATACATTCTACTGTAAGGTTGGAAATGTATTTTCTTCACCCCTAAAATATCTTTTCTTTCAAAAATATATATTTTTTAAGCATATATTTACCATATATTTGAAATATATTTTGGCCAGGAAAAATGTATTTTTTTACCGTATGGGATAACCCTCCAGTTCAAAGTCTGTTCCTTTTTCCATATTGATTAAGTTTCCAATGAGGCAATGACACTAAATGGATGTGAAAGCAAAACACAAACAACTGGCAAACAGCCTCAAAGCCAGCTGAATTAAATGTTCAGTCGAGGCATGCGGTATGCTCACCACTTTTATGTGTTCAGTATGTGGGTAAGAGTGAATGTGGATAGACAAAACATACTATGGCTTGTGAAGGCAAAAACGGGATAAATGTTTGTGATACGTTTAAGTTAGGCACCAAAGACAAATGATCAGACAAGATTTTCTCATAATAAATCAGATGAATTACTGCAAATAATTATTTCTGCATTTTTGCAACTGAAATGAATTGAAATGTGTATACAATGACACCTTTTTAAAGATTTGGCCTAAATAATTTTGGAATGAATGACCCTAAACATGAGGACCCAACTAGTGACACCATGTCACCTGTGACACACACACACGCACACACACGTATGACTTCACCGGTTTCAGCTGAAACAATTTAAATGTTTCAAATCATATTCCAGGGTTTTTAGTTCACCATTTATGAGGTTTCAACAAGAAATTAAAAGACAGATCAGAATGTTTGAAAATGTTTTGGAAAAATTCTGTAAAGATTAGATGAAAAATACTCAAAGGGTCAATTAAGGTTGATTTATTATATTGTTAGATAAGTTGAAAAAAAAAGTTAAACAAGTAAATAAAGGAAAAAGGTAAAATGCGCTAAAAGCTAAAGTTAAACAAACAAACAAGTAAATAAAGAAACAAGGTAAAACAAGGTAAAAGCTAAAGTTAAACAAACAAGTAAATAAAGAAACAAGGTAAAATGAGCTAAAAGCTAAAGTTAAACAAACAAACAAGTAAATAAAGAAACAAGGTAAAACAAGGTAAAAGCTAAAGTTAAACAAACATGTAAATAAAGAAACAAGGTAAAAACGAGGTAAAAACAAAAAGAGGGACAGAGGAAAGAAAACCCCAACAATCCCCTCTGAGCAAGCACTAGGCGACAGTGGGGAGGAAAAACTGCCTTTAAACGGGCAGAAAACTCCAGCAGAACCAGGCTCAGGAGGGGGCAGTCAACTGCCGGGACTGGTTGAGGGCTGAACAGAGGTGGAGGAAGATGAGGCTACATCAGGTGAGGAAGCAGCAGTGTCCCTCCTCCGGAACAAGCGGAGGAGGGACTTCTTCTAATGTTGCTTGTTTTTTCTCAAGCTTTTCTTGCAGTTCCTTGGATGTTGCCTCCTGCATTAGATTTGCCTTCTGCATGTCTGCGTTTCTCTCTTGTGCTTTGTTGTGCATGTCTTCTAACTGCTGATTTGTTTTTGAGCCTCAAGTTGTTGAATTCCAACAACATCCCGTTAATGAACTCTGCGTTGTTTCTCGCCCTCAGATTCATCGCACGCTGCATCTCTGAGCATCGTTTTTCTAGTTTTTCCTTTTCTCCTTCCAGTTCACTTGTTTTGGACTTCATTTCATTACAAACTTCTTGCAATTTTTGATTTTTTTCTCTCAAAGTCCTGGAGAATAAGTTTGTCTTCATTCAATCTTTCTTGCAGTTGCTCTTTCTCTTGAAGAAGGTCTTTATTTTTGAGCATTGTTTCATCCAAGCTTACTTTCAGCATTCTTTTGGTCCATGTACTGGAGATCCCATTGGATCTTCTCAATAGTAGCTTTCCTGTCTTGAGCTGGTAGGACATTTCTTTTAATTCAGCGCTCTTTTGCTTTTTTTTTTTTAATAAGGAACACAATCTGGTCTCAGGCTTGACCAAACTTGATTCCCCAGCCCTCATTAATAATTTTTATGTCAGGCTGGCGTTGTTGTCTTTCTTCCAGGTGTTTGTTTTGTGCTTCCATTTGTTTGCACTTCTCCTGCAGTTGAAGTTTTTCTTCTTTGATTTGTTTAATTCTCTTCAGGAGATAATAGTTTTCCTTCCTACTTTCCTGTAATGCCCTTTGGAAGGATGAGACACCATTTGGGGAAATTGGCCGGCCACGCCAGGAAGGAGAGGCGGCGTAATCGTTTTTGTCTTTGTTGGTCTTTTCTTGGATACATCTTTGAGTTTGTAAACGATGACTCCGAAAAGGTTTCCAAATGTTTATGTGGTGAATGTTTCAAGGTTGCGAACACAACTGCTGTGAGGAAACGAACTAAAAATTTCTGCTTCTCAGTCCTTTTTTTTAAAAAAACGTTTTCAAATGTAACTTAATATTTGTGTGTTTCTTAGTTTTAGACTAGTTGGTTAGTCTACACAACATATATACATCTACACAGACAACACACACACACACACACATATAGATAGATAGATGCAAAAGTAGATGCAAAAATATCCACATAATTTGGCTCTTACATCCACAGTGAGGTTTTACAACTGTTAAAATATAAGCATATAAATATCAATAACATTGAGGCACAGTACACAAAAATCAATAACAAATCACAACATTGCCCTCTTACAATATCTACAATAATTAAAAACTGTTTAAATCGGCTTTTAAATGTTTTTTAAAATTAGGAATAGTAGTTAGTTCTCTAATTGCATAAGGCAATTTATTCCACTTAAAAGATGCTCTAAATATAACAGTTTTTCCAAAAGTTGTTTTTGACCTGAAAAGTTACTGATTTGCGATTTGTTAAAAATCGTGTAGCATGATTATGTATTTCATCTGGATACTGCAGCTGAGCAGAGAAAAAATGTGGTGTGTTTAACAGTATTGCTTTCTTTATCAATAAAAGAAAGCCGTAGTGTAATTTAGCTTGTACAGGAAGCCAAAAAAATTTGTTATGCATTTTGTCAATACTGGTGTAGTATGATCATCTTAACACTAATCTGGCCGCCTTATTCTGGACTAATTGAAGTCTGTTAAGGTCTGTCTCATTAATTGCTGACCAAATGATTGAACAATACTCCAAATGAGTTAATACAAGTGCATTAATGACATCTTTCACGATTGAAGAAGATATAGATATATAGATATAGAAAGAGCATTTCCTAGCCATAGCTATGCCCTGTCCCATTTTCTTAATAACAGAGTCTATATGCTGAGACCATGGAAGGTGGTGATTTATGGTAACACCGAGTAGTTTAATCTGGGTGACCTGTTCTAATACTGATCCGGCTATGGAAAGATTCAGTTGTGGAATGTTGACTAAACATAGTCTACTTCCAATTAACAGATTTAGATTTAGAACAGAATCAACTTTTGGAGATTTACTTTCCTGGATGATTGAGAATGCATCAAGACGTTAGAATCATGTTATTTTTACTTATCCAGTCAAACACGTTCTGCAAATCTTGTTGTAATACGCGGGTCAATTCGGAGTTGTCACTGGCAGAATAAAACATGGTGGAATCACTGGCATACATTACAAGATGGGATTTACAAGACATATGGCAGATCATTCATGAAAACTGAATAGAGAAGTGGACCGAGGCAGCTGCCTTGGGGTAGACCACAATTCATGTTGCAGCCCTCTGAGAAATAACCATTATAATAAACCTTTTGCCTTCTTCCAGACAAATAACTTTTCATCCAACACAAAGCAGCTGGTGAAAATCTATAACATTTTAGTTTATCAATCAAAAGATCATGATTTATTAAATCAAATGCAGCACTAAAGTCCAAGAATACCGCCCCAACCACTTTTTTTTTTTTTTCTTATTTTTTGGGATAGGAGTTATTTTCAATTCTTTCCACTGCAGTGGAAATAAGCTGCATGCCAAACATCTATTAAATACGTGACATATAGGAAGGGACACAAACTTGGCTGCAACTTTGAGCAGTTTACCTTGTATATTATCAGAACTTGAGGATGTATCATCAGGAAGTGATATTAATAAACGCTCCACCATCTCAACATTTACTGCCTCAAACTTAAATTGGCATTGCTTATTATTCATGATAGCATCCTGTGTGATAGGGTGGGATCTCTTCTGCTCATATTAGATTTTAAATAATTGGCTATATCCTTAGCTTTACTTATAAACATTCCATACGTGTTGATGTGTGACACCACCAGAGCGAGATCTCATCCCATTATATCATTTAAAACTTTCCACACCTTCTTGCTGTACTTATTGGTTTCCTTGAGCTTAAAAGAAATATGGAATATAATCCTGATTTTTTTATGGTAATATGCTCACAATGATTGCTAATAGGTGGAAGTTTAAATTGTTTATCATCGCAGATTAGTGCATTAGCATTACACCAAAACAAAGTACAGCAGGGACTGATGGAAATGTTATTAGTTAAGCCTGTTGTTAAAAAATTTACATTTAAATTTGTGACCTGATTATTTAACTAGGTGAAACAGCAGAGAATCATCAATGTTATAACAGGCCTTCTCTCTCTTATCCTCTGTTCAGCTCTGCCAGTCGGTATCAACAGGGGAATGTAATATAAGCCCAGCAGAGAGGGTTATGAAAGGTTGCAGATTAAAATGCTATGACACTGGGAGTTGGATAGACTTTAAATAATGCATGCAGTGTCATCAGCACTGTCTCATGTGGATGGGCCAAAAATGCAGAGACTGTTGAGGATCAGAGGCCCTGAGGCTCTGTGTGACCTGCTGGATCTCCAGGGCTTCAAATGGGTCAACGAGCAAAATGAGGAACAGCCCCACTTCAATATTTACTTTTCAGCAAAAAATGACACGTAGCATCAGGAGGGTGGCTTTGTAAATGTCTGTTTCTCACTGCATGCTTCCACTTTGTAGGAATCTTGAAGGCTTTACAGGTAATATCAAAAAGAGATGGGATGTAACAGCATTTTAAATTTGAGTGAAATTTGGCAAAAATAGAGAACTTTCAGAATTTACATAAAATATGAGACAAGTACCAATTAAGGTTTATGCTGTCATGTCTTTTTTTTTCAAATGAAAATGACACAAAACATGTTTTCATTGCTTGTCCACATCCTTCACCCTTTTCTTCTTCTTTCCTCGTATGTCACTGAGTTGATGAAAGCACCTAAAACTGTATGAAAAATGTTTTCACCTTGTACATTTTTTCACAGCTTTCATTCTTTCTCAGCATAGAAGGCCAGAGAGCCACTGGAACATGTTTCATGTAGAGGGTGGTGTAGGTGCAGGAGTTTGGAGTTGCACTTTGACTATCCATATGAAAAAGATCTTTATAAACAATATATGCTGAAACACACTGTGTATTAGCATTTAGCTTGTTTTCTCATATAGTTAACCTTAAAATCAGATGAAATATTTTAATTAAAATATAATTTTTTATCATTTAACTGTAGGTGCATCTGCCACTTGCTGATTCTAATAGGTCACTTGTATCCTCTAGTTTTGTTGAATTCATAAAGAAATGCAACATTTGGACATAAAAAGTGACATGGTGGTGGTTAGCACTGTCATCTGATGACCTGGAGTTATCTCTTTACTGTTTATGTGGTTTCGTGTTTAAGGATACCCTTTAATGAAGCTGTTAGTTGAGAACCTCTGAGGTGTTTTCAGGCATAAAAGCCAAACAATGTTGGGACAATCTGGTCACTACTGAAAATACTCCGTTCGGGTTAGATGAAGGTGCTGCAAGAGTAGCTTGTGCATTAGGCTAAGTCTGTAAGAGATCTTCAGTTTAAGAAATGGGTCACCCTCACACAGACGTGTCGTCAGCAGGAATTTGTTTTGTTTTGTTGGCCTGCTGTGACTCCCCAAAGAGAAGATAATGCAGTCGGTTTCTTGATTGCACTTTCCCTGATGTCACCATTTATGTGTATTCTGTTCAGGTGAAATTGCCGTGTGAGATAATGCTGCTTTATTAGGTGGTATGCAGCAGACACAGGCAGAGGGAATGAGAGTGAAATGAGATTAGAAAATGTTTCGTGAGCTGAATTTTACTCCTGATCACAGGCATGTGCCAACATCATCCAGTGAGCCAACAGGACAGCGTCCAAATGAAGACTTGAATTTTAATTTACTTATTCACAGTGAACAACAGGACCACTGAACAAAATGATGTTAAACTGAAACCACAGCAACTCTATCAAATATGTCATTTTTAATTCTGCTTCCTCTTCGCACCATTTCACCATTTTGTAACAGTAAGTTGCCTGTTTCTCTGAATTGTAAAAATTGCTGGAATGTGTTGACATGATGAAATTGTGTCTGTTGGAAGAGCACCTAGTGCACATAAGAATCCTGTAGTTTTCACCTGTGGACACAGAGCTGGGCTCTGGTGTTGTTTGAGGTCAAGTGTGACTGCATATCCTCTTACAGGAAGTTCTGGATTAGTCACATGCTGTCCCCTTATTACATGATATGGTGCACATCTGGGAGGGAGGAATCATTGCAACATACAAAGCAGTGGCACTTGGGTTCTCTGTTGATATGTGAAATATTGATAAAGCTCCCAAAAGGTTGATTCTGTTCATCTGGACGGGAGAAACATTTCGTCTCTCATCCAAGTGACTTCTTCAGTCTCAGCTGACTGCAGCTTTCCCCAACCTTATAACCAGTACATTTGCACAATTGTGCAAATGGTACTGTTTATAAGGTTGTACATTACATTTGCATTTGCACAGTACATTTGCACAATTGTGCAAATGTAACCTGCAGTCAGCTGACACTGAAGAAGTCACTTGGATGAGCAATGAAATGTCTCTTCCACTCAAAACGCTACATCCAGATGAATAGAATCAACCTTTTGGGATTTACTTACCTGGATGATTGAGCATGCATCAAGACATTGATGCAGCTGTTTACCAAACACCTTATTATGAATATATATAGCATATAAGGCAATGTTACAATGAGACAGTGCTATCTGGGGCATGATTGCTGCTTTGATCACAGGGAAGTCATTAACATGGATTCATTTAGTATTAGTTTAACTCATTCAAGTCAAGTCAGTCTTTTTAACACTGGTGTGGTTTTCACAACCAGTAAAACTTTAATTTTGAGCTTTATCCAGTGTTATAATAACAAAAATCCCATTTTGAGGCTTAATACCATGTAAAATATTAAATGTTACCATAGACATGTTCCATTCTTGTGTCTGATAGATGCAAAGTGGATCCCTTCCTTCTCTCAGCTCTGCACATCAGACTTTTGAGCTTCTAATGTCTCAACAGCGCAGGGATGTTTACCTCACGAAGCCTTTATAAAACCATCTGGCATACAGTAGGCGGAGGCACATTTGCTCCTCCAGCGGCTCGCATCAGCCTCCTCTCCCCGTCCCTGCCCCCTTCAGGCTCCACCTGCAGAGCCACCCCATCTAAAATTGATTACGGTGACATTTACTATTCATAGAAAAGGTTACTAGAGTAACCCTGTGCTGTGCTGCATGTTTGAGTGGAACATTATTCCCAAACAAATGAAGAAGCGCTCTTCACTGAACAACTGTGTACCAGGGCTGAATGGCAAACTGGTTGTGTAATTATGAATAATATGAATATCTGCGACGTGTGTTTGGCTGGGTTCATGATTTTTTTTTTCTCTACTCTGATTATATTTCGAAAAGGATGGAGATGGAGAAAAAAGTGCCACACAGTGCTTAAATAATTACAGTTAGATCAATGATCTGGTACTTTGACTAAGCTCTTTTTCACATAAAACATGCAGTATTTAAACCGAGGTAAACTTTTAAACCCTTCCTGACCTGGTTTCAGATTTTTTTTTTTTTCTGAAACCACTTTTGTTATTGATCAAAAAGCAGGAAATAGTAAACGGCAGCGATTAGCTTCTGGGCATTCATTAAAACTGTAAAACTCTGGGAAATGTTGCCAGCATCATAATGCTGTCTGATGTGCCCCAGTATTACATTCAATGGATTCTGCTGACAATTCTAATCAAGCACCATAGTGTTTTGTTCTTCTTAAAAGTCCCTACCTGTTCCCACTGAGATTATTTATAAATCTTTTAAGGGTGGAAAAGTACTAAAAGGTAGTTGGACACTAATTCAAATGGTCTTTAGTCTTTGAACCTCTAAATGGATGAGCAGGTGCATGATTTTGACTGACAGCAGAGCTGGCAGGAACACTGAAGTCGTCTTCTTTAATTCATTCTTTTGACATAATGAGTGAAACACTTAACATTCATTAAACCAATGGCTTTTTATTAAACACTCTCCTCGCAGCACTTATTATCTGCCTGTTTCAACTGTTGTTGTTAACTTTGTATGATAGAAATGACATTCATATGTTACTGACTCACTTATATTCAGGAGGTGAATAAGGAGGTGACTGGGCTGGATCGTGGGCCTACAAAGCCAACGTGTCAGATTTGTCAGTGAAGACATGAAAAAGTATTTCTCCCCAGCTTGATTGTTTTTGGGGGGGGGGGTTTGCAAATTTGCCACACTTAAATCTTTCATATTGTCAAACAGATAATATTAATATATCTGTTTGACCCTGATCACTCAAGCCATATTATTTTAGACAAAGATCCAAGTAATCCAAGTAATTATAAAATGCAGTTTTTAAATGATCTCATTTATTTTAGAAAATGGGTTATCCATACCTACCTGGCCCTATGTGAAACACCTAACTGGCTCCTTAAACCTAATAACTGGCTGTGCCACCCTTGGCAGCAAGAACTGGAATCAAGTCTTTGTTCACCACTGTTACAAATATGCAATAATAATAATAATAATAAAATAAAAAATGAGACCTGAACAAATAATTTTACTATATGTACATCTTTCACTTAAAGTCACCTAAAACAATATGTTTTTTATTGCAAGTTTGACAATTAAGTGTTTACATCAATTTTCTGCTAAACATTTCCAGTCGCACTGCCATGCTGGGCAGCCACGATGAGTTTAATACGGAGGTGTTTTTGCACTGTGTGGGCGTCCAACTAGAAGGATGAGAGGGCTCACAGGAGACGAAGCTCCTCGCTGGCTGCCGTCCATACAGTAAGAGCTCTTCATACAATCAAACACGCTGCATCTCGCTGCTCTTTAATATAGTCAGTGCACATCCAAGTGTTTCATCAAATTCAGGCTGTGTTTCATCAGATCAGCTTTTAAAGACAGTCCTTGTCTCTTTATGATTTTTTTGGCACATTATCAAATTCAGTTCTAAATAATGAGACCAAACCTTGTTTTGTAAAGGTTTCACTTCATTCAAAGCAGCACATAAACTCTTGCAGTAAAGACAGCAGTGTTTATAAAACAGGTGCTTTCATTGGCTTCCAGTTAATAAAGTTGGGCTGATAACTACTGTTGGAAGATGTTACTTTAGAAAAATGATGTATTAGACACCACATTGTTGTTTTACAAGGACTGCATTGCATTACTTAATTAATCTCTGGAGAGTGTAATTTGTTATACTACTTGGGTCGCACAGGTTACAATACTACTTGGTGTTTAAGTATTCACGCAAAGCACTAAACCGGCTTTTCACCACTTCACAGTGATTGCCACACCGATTCTACTGTAGAAACAATGGACGCTACAAATGGAGGTTAGAATGCTACAAACCATCACTGCTTTTGTTCCCTGCTTTTGATTTGGGTTGTCATACACTTACCGTAAACATCATTCTGGCCATGCTGTCATTGCAAAGAGTCTGTGGTGTTACCAGCAGTGATAATCACTCTGGCCTGGGTGCAGACTGCCCCTTACCATCACGTTATTGTGCTTTTGTGGAATAAGAAAAAGAACGGTGTATATCTCCACTCCTCATAGGTTGTAGATCGCGCTGCCATTTTCCTCCTTCCTATGCACAAACTGAAGTTGGCCGAATAAAAGTAAAGTGCTCCGGAAAATTTTTTTAAGAAGGCACATTAGATTTTTTTATGTAGCTAGGTGAAGTAACAAAAGGTCAAGGTCAAGCAAGCTAATGCAAAGGAAGCCTGGATGTGTTAAACTTTCTTCACAGTATACCCTTCTTCTTTTGTGCCAGCTGTTGTTTTTAGATGAGTCTACTTTAAAGAGACCCGAACAAAAGTTATTATTATTTTGTTTTAAATAACCTAGCAGATAATCCTCTGTACGACCACCGTTTGATTTTTTTAATGCACTGGCTTTTGGCTGGATTAAAAAGACTACATGTGATAATCCATCAGCATTAGGGGTGACGGTAGGTGACTGGCTTTTTGCTTATATTTAAAACAAAAATATGAACTCTCTTGTTCCTCTTTCTTTTTCCTCATTCGTGTACACCACAAAACCAGGATCCCTTCTGTTATCCCTGTGCTTGAAGGGATTTTGTCTGGGAGCTATGGTTTTCTCCACCATGTTAGATTAGCTAGTTAGGTTAATCCTAACTATTCTAGCCCAGTAGACTCTCATAAAAAAGATTTAAAAAAATTAAATTAAATGTAAAAATTGAGTTATAAAATACAGTTTTCTTTTAATTACCTTTACAGTGACTAATATCCTGCTCTGCAGGACTGTGAGGCGTCATGTAGTTCTTTTGGGGCACCTAGATTTTTATATTATAGCTTTCTATCACAGTAGTCTGTAATTAATCACTTTCTCACTTTTATTCTGAGGAGAATGTCTCATCTTTAACAGATCCTTTTCCTCATACTTGATGTATTTTTTGGTATTATTGTGTTGTCAAAAACACTTTATCTTATCATGTCACCTGGTTCTCTGGCAATCATAATTCTGTATTCATATTTTTTTTCAAAGTGAAGTTTTGACCACAGCAGATCATCTATTTGGATGTGTGCTGTGTTTTTATCAGACTCTAACAGTCAAACGAAGGAACCTAACGTAAGACCATTTGGTAACGTTTGCTGTTTTTAAAATGTGTTTGATAAATGGAATTGACCAGATTAAAGTTCAGCTTTTTGTCTGTGATACTTCTGGCTTGGCAGCCATAAATAAAGACTTTGTTATCTCATCGTATTGAGCTGTGAGAGGACAGCGCTGGGCTGAAGCGAGAGGGCGGGTGTGCGTTGCCTCGGCCTATCACGGAAACATTTAAAAGATCCGTTTGAAGCCAGCAGGAGTGGGAGATGAAAGTCCTGGCACAGCACACTTTGACATCATCAAAACACAACTCCCTCACAACACTCAGCTGCTCTAATGGCTGTGTTAAAAGGTACTTTTAAATACACAGATTTACAAGTGGCTGCTGGCATGATTTGTGTGCTCTTTGTTACAACATGAACATGAATGAATGCTATATAATAAAAGAGGAGCACAGCCAGAGGACGTACAGCAAAGTAACCATTGTTTATGTTGAGTGAAATTTAGCATTTGGGCAAAAAGATAAATATTTTATGTATTTAATTATTTACAAATATTTTTTATCTGAAGTAAAAGCAAAATATAGAAAAAATATAGGAGAAGGAAGCCAAAAGGGAAAGCGAGAAAATGGTAAGTGCCCCCCACTTACCATTTTCTCGCTTTCCCATTAAAGGACTTTCTCTACGCAAAGCATGAACTGTTTTTATTGGAAAATTACAAGACCAAGCAATATGAAAAAAGTGTACTTAAACACGATAAGGGAATAACAGAAGTGGGGAAATATGAAAAGAAGAAAGAATGAGGAGAGAAGAAAATAAAAGCAAAAGTGGGGAAAAAAGGTGAAAATGAGGAAGGAAGTCAGAAAGGATCAAAACCGAAGAACAGGCAACAGGTCAGTGAAAATGAACAATAAACCATCACAGAAGTCTATGTATTTTAACAAAATCAACAAAAAGAGTGGACCAACTGACAAATATTTCCATCCCTAGAGTCTACATAAACATCTATCATTAAGTTTATTCCTAAATCCCGTAAAGATTTTGAACAAAACACAATAGCTCTGTCTCTTCACCTGTCAGTGGTTGATCGCTGTGAAGGTTTAAGTCACTGCAGACATTTTGTTCCCATTTATTCATTCATGAGGCATGAGATCCACCCCCAGCATGACAATGCGCTCGAACATCTACACTGACTTACAGATGAGGATGGTATTTTTAACTCCCAAAAAGACACCCTCAAAAGACATTAGGAATAATTCTGAGGGAAATGCAACTGAAATATATAAAATCAAAGCTTTTTTTGTTCAAGTACAAAATATGTTTGGTATAAATTGATTATATAACAATCTAGCAAATTTCATTTGACCAGATTCCATTAAATGTTACATTTTATGTAACAAAATTACATTTAAGTTATATATGTAATAGAATTAGGTAAAGTCAATATTTTGGGCAAATTTTTTTTTCTTTTTCAAGTGAATGAAAATGTACTTGTGTACTTGTGTATTTTTTTAAGTAATTACAGAGTGCTGTTAAACAGAGCAAGGACTTTTTAACAGAGCTTTTCCAAACATCCTACCTTTATCATTTATATATATATATTACTTTGCACACAGAATTTATTCAGAGAAGCCAAAAACTACCAGGGTCAAAACTATGAGCCTCCCCGGTACTAGTCAATTATGTGTCCTTTTTGCTGGCTAACAGCCTGAAGTATGTTATCTGCAGAGTGTAACAACCCTTAGCTTTACCTTGACTTCACAACCTTGGACCATTACAAGGTTAAAGTGCATCATTGGAAGACAGTCCACACCCTTGGTCCTGACTATGTTGTCTTAACTATTATTATCCTGAGCTTTTGCCCTTACCTGCTGTGTATCGGCTCCTCCTGGCGTGGGATCTCTGGACTCGATCTTCAATGTGGATTGGACTCACTGGATTATGAGCTGTCTGACATGTATACCATTTGCTTTTTCCTTCTCTGCTGTTCTTGACAAGTGCTGGCCGTTTATGCTGTTGTTGGGTTTGTTGCCTTATTGTTTTTTGGGGGGTTATTTTGTTTGTTTTTTGTCTTGTTTTTTTTGTTTGGTTTTTTTTGTTTTGTTTGTTTGTTTTTTTTAGTTTTTTTTTTTTTTTTTTTTTTTTTTTTTTTTTTTTTTTTTTTTTTTGTCGTGTGGAAAAACTGAGACATATTGTTGAAATTGCACTATTTCTTATATTATGATATTTCAGGGGATTAAATGTGTAAACTTCTTTTCACTGACAGAAACTGGTTTTTCGCCGGTCCGCCCCACTTAGGATCAAACTAAGCTATGAGTTTGTGACCCACGAAGTAAAATGATATAGAATTAGAGATCAGTAAAATTAGACTGATCTTGAAGGATCTGTTTTGTACAGGAAAGCTAAATGACGCATCAGAACGTCCCCTTTATGTGAGTGCGACTTGGGACCTGAGGTGCAGTAAAAGTTATGATGGTCGTTATCAGCAGCTACTATAACCATTATCACTGCCTAGGTTTTTAAAGTTTGAGAGTCCATTAAAGTCACTTTGTTGTACACCTACTCGTTTAATGCATGTTAATCCTCTGACGTGTGGTTGTGTGTACATGTATGTGTAATTTGATCTTTGAGGCAACAACTTTTATAAGCCTTTGCTGAGGTGTTGTAACGCCTTTAATCATCAACGAACACTTAAATGGTTCCTGCTTCTGTGCATGCTTTGTATTCCTGACTCTGTTTATGGGGGAGTGGTTTAATTTGACAGGTTTTTTTTTTTTTGGCTTTAGTTGAGGGAGGGGAGGAGATTGAAGGGCAATCAGTGGTAGGAGTCCCCCCTCAGCAGGGCCCCAGCTCCAGCATGAAGGGTTATGTAAGTTTTCAGCTGCTAGCCTTCCTAGCTGCCTCTGCCTCACATTCACATTGTTATTGACCAGAAAGGAGCACACATTGGTGGACTAGTAGTCAGGGAGTCATTCAGTCACTGAGGCAGTCAATTAAAGGCCACCTGAGTGTAAGACTAGGCTAAGAGGAGGGAAGATCCACCTTCTCTTTACTTCTTTTTAAAAGTTTTTTTTTCCTTGAAAGGGGAACCGATTTTGAGAGTGTGACAGGAAGGCAGAGGATACCAGCTTTTCCTCTGTTTCTGATAACCATGCTGCTTCTGGATGAATCGGAATCATTTGCAGGTGGGTGACATATTTCACCTGAACCGTGTCGAGGTTGTGGAAGCGATTAATCTTTGGAGAGAAAGTTAGAAAGAAATGGGGGAAAAATATGGAGGTGCGTAAATGTTGGGTGTAGGGCGATGCTTTAAGAACAGGAAGAAAACGCCACACAGGGAGCTTCACGCGTACGCTGAAGTTTATCTGATGAGATAACGAACAGCGTTACTTGGCTGCAGAGGTGCTTCCTTTCTGCATCCTCTTTCAGGAGAGGCAGCATGAAGAGAAAGCAGAGAGGAGGTGCATGGAGGGGGGGAAATGAGTTAAAAGGGGCAAGATGATGAGAAACGGGCAACTTTGATGTTATAAAACCAGCCCGGAAGTGTCTAGAATGTGCAGCAGTTGTTGATTGAGGGTTGTTAAGTTACTTAACATTGTTGTGTAACACTGGATCTATACCTCCTTAAGCTTGTGCAGTCTATCTGAGCACGCTTCACTCTGTTTTCTCTCTATTTACTTTTCTGGTTTCATCATATTTTCCTCTTCTCAGTCGCAGTCTACGATTGCTGCTTTCTCTGTTCGATTCGGCCCATTTTTCTAATCTTCCTTCCATCTTTTAGCCGGTCTTTCTCCCACTCGTGTCCACTGCCTCTCTCTCTCTCTCGTGTTGTCATCTCAGTTCCTGCCTCCAATTGGCTGTCTCTACGGTTACCTAAACCAATGCCAGTGCCCTGATTGGCGGACAGGGGTAGGATCGGGCCATGCTGGAAGTGTGAACATGTGGAGGCAGGAAAACATATGGTTCAGCAGACCAGTGGGTTAGGGGGGTAAAAGCCTGTAGCTGGAATGAATGAAAATGAACGCTCTGTTGAGTTCCTTCACATTTCTTTATCTGTTTATCCAGCAAACACAAGATAATCAGAAACTTGAAATCTTGTGTTAGATAAACTTTAATAATTTAACGTTTTCAGTCAAATCAGGATTTAAAGTCTTAATTTGAAGTTGTCTTCACTGAATTTAGATGCACAGAGCAAGGATTTGTGAGTCTTGCTGCACATGCGCTCAGTTTAAAGTTGACTCACAGATATTAAAAACATGTAATCGTGTGGATGAAGTAGGATCCAGAGTGGCCCTAAAAGCTCCATTGTTAGATTGTCCTTGTTCAGTCCTGCTTTTTATTAGCTTTTTAAGATGCATGTACATTTGCAAACAGTGAACGGAAATCTTGGTCCGGATGTCTTCGAGCGTATGCCGAAAGCTCAGATAAATTAGACACTGCCCTCCAAGGGCACTTTAGGCAAACAATGGCTTCCCGCAGTGTTCCCAATAGGAATGTCACTATTCAAGGTAAAGTTATACGTCACGTCAGTCATTGTTTGATTTTATGCCCAATGTTCTGCAGTAAAAAGACAAAACAGTGAAGCGTGTGTGCAGCTGCAGGGATTTTTACACGTTTTAACAGCAGTCGTTGAGATTAAAACAGCTACTGTTAAGGTCTCCAGAAAAGGTCGCCAGCTCATAATTTAGGACCTGCCTGATCACGTAAGCACTTTTTTAGACTTTAAAAACAGTGTTTTTATTTTGCTTAGCAAGCACCATGGCCCACTGACTCTCCCCTTGTTCCCTTTTGAAAAGCGTTCACAGAAAATCCTTTATGGAGAAATAACTGTCTGCATGCTCGTAATCCTTGGGATCGCTCTGGGCATTTGGCTCACTATGAAAAGAGACACTAGATACCTCGTCATCTCTCAGATTGTGCTGTGTCAAATAGCGATGAAGGGTAAAAAGAATAGGACACACTGTTCTCCCCCGAATCTGTTGTGCGTGCGTCTATTTGAGAACAGTGTGTCCGTCAGTGGCGAGAGGGTTTCCCGTGAAAAGAAAACAAATTTGACATTTTAATAGCAGCAAAACGTCTGTCGTACAATAAAACAGGAAGGGGCTTGTACTGATTGTTCTTCCATCGTTCTGCACTGCTTGCTCTGTTCAGCTGTAATTGGCCTCAGCATGCCGGGCAGGAACAACCTGTCCTGTTCAGGCCAGCACTGGAGTCCGGGCCAAGCACCAGGAGCACGTGCAGTCTGATTGCTTTCATAACGCCCCGGTGCTGAGGATGGACACACTGCTAATGCTCTCTTTGTCAAAAGGCAGTTTTTATTTATTTTTTTTATTTTATTATTATTTATTATCAAGTGACTTCTCTTTTTCATCTTTCTCCCATCCACACTTTTCCGAGTGCCTCCATCCTCTCTTGGTTTCAAGTCTTAAAGAATTTGACCATAGCTTAAAGCAGGTAGCAGATTTTATTGATTTCCTTTTTAGGAATTTATAACCCATAAACTTGAGATCTTCTGTGTGTATCCTCTGCTGCACTTCTCCAAGTCCTGTTTTACCTCATCTAATCCCCAGCTATTCTCTCTGTCTCTCATTAAATGGCTGCAGTGCTGTATAATGTTACATTACACAAGTCTTGTGATCAGATAGTTAATGTCATGGGTGTGGTGCCTGCACTAAGCCGATACCGGTCATATTATTTCAAATTGCTACTAAATATTGGCTAGATTACAGCGAGCTTAGAAATCTAAAGAAGATTTTTCAGGCTGCAGTTATCATTTATTCAGCTTCTTTTTGATAACCTGATTGGTTAATGTAAAGAGACACATCTTCTCTCTAACAAGAAGTCCCTGATTTCAGGGACTTCTTACAATTGATTATAAAAACAGCCCTGCGATAGATTGGCGAAGTTTCCAGGGCGTACCCGGCCTGTCGTCCTGTGATAGCTGGGATTGGATTAGCGGAAGAATAATGGATGGATGGATGGATTATAAAATGTGATTTGTTTCAGTCACTTGAATAACGACTTCACGATCAAACTTTTTACCTGTATTGATGTGTAATTGTGTAGTTGTTATGGGTTGAAGAGAAAACAGTGCTTTTGCGGTGTAGCTTGAAGCATTTCACAATATGAAACATTTCTTGTTACTGAAAGAGGAGTAATGGAAAATGGCTACGTGAGCTTTGCTCTCTTTCCACCTCCGGAGGGGCTGTGGCCGGGTAGTTCATTAGCTGAAACGTTTCTCATTGTGTACTCACACTCGCGTACACAACGATTCTGCAGAAGTGTTAAGATTTTGGGTTGCTCAGATGTGAGTAGCTAAGATATCTCACAGGGTGTTCAGAGGCAGAAAGTACACACTGTGTGCAAACTGTTGCCAATAAGGGTTTTATGTAACAGGCTATAGTGTGACCAGCACACAGCATCCCGACGTTTTCTCCTTCTCCTCTGGCTCCTCCTCCTCCCTCCTCTTCCTCCCTCCCCAGCAGCAGTGACACACTGGCCTACTAACAGCCTGTTCTACCTCGTCTCACCCCCTCTGCTGTGCCGTCTTTATCACATGGCCGTTGTCTCTCCACCTCCTTTTTTTCTCTCTCTCTCTCTTCATCTCCAGCCATGCTCGTCTCACCGCCTCATCGTTTCTCCGACACACTCGTCGGAATCGCTGCCAACAGGAGCGTTTCATAACTCACCTGCATCGCTCTAATAAAGCAGCCTTAATAACTCATTCAGGGCAGTCTCTTACATAAGAGAGTGGTGTGTGTGTGTCAGTTTGTGTGTTGCTCAGCATTAGTATTGAGATTTTATTTTCTTCCTCAAGGCGAGCACGCAACCCAGTTAAATCTCGGTCAGTCTTTCGGAAGAACAACTTGAAAACTTTGAGAAACTTTCCTGCCTTTGCCTAATTTGGGTTGGGTGGGGTCAATAAACCACAATGAAAAAAATACTGAGACGACAAGTGAGACGATATTTTCATTTGAACTATGAACTCATAAATTGCTCTAATTTGGCAGGAAGTTAATGATGTATTTGCACTGATGATAATTCACAGATGCCTAGATCTCTGATTTGGTCACATAACCTTATAAAGGTTTAGAACCACAGAAGAAGAAACCATTTACAGTCTACATTTACCTGATATCATGGCCATGATCTGTGGCTAGTGAGTGAAAGAATACAGAAGCATATACAGCGTGCAGCTACTCCTCCCCTGCATTGACAGGAGCCAGGTAAGGTGGTTCAGACATGATGCCTCCTGGATTTCTCTTAGGTGATGTGTTTTCAATGGCTGGCAGGTGGTTAATCGGTAGAGGGAGGTCTGGGGATTTCTGGTTAATGTGCGCTCTTACCTGGATAAGCAGATGCTGATAAGGTGGATGAATAGATGGAACAACGCATTATTCTGTCCGTCATCAACTATGGAAAAAGCAGAAATAATACCCTAGCTGTAACTGTCAGGCCAAGTTTCAGAGTTTTGCATTTTCTGAGTTTGTCTGTTGGTCTGTTCTTCCAAGCAGTCTGTCCAACAGCGTCACTGTCTGTGCTCCATCCAGCCACCTTAAATAATCTCTGACACTTTCCTTGTCGTAAGAGAACAGCACGAACGCTGCTGAACAGCAGGAGCGAGGTGGAAAATCATGCAGACACACTCATCGCTCTGTGTGTGTGTGTGTGTGTGTGTGTGTGTGTCTCAAAGTCTAGATGTTCTTTAAACGTCGCTGTGTTCATCTGAGACCATCAGCTCCTCTGAGTGTGCTCTGTGCGCTTGCAATGCATTACATCTTTTACTGTGTGTGTGTGTGTGTGTGTGTGTGTGTAGGACATGAGATTCTTGTGAACATGCTGGTTGTATAACAGCCAGAGGCAGCAGTTACATAAGCGTCCCTTCTCATCGGACCAGCCTCAGCGGCGGTGGCCTGGCTGTCTGTTAGGGAGCAACTTTTTCCCTTTGTGAGAGTCTGACTACGCAAATGAGAAAGCCAGGAAGTCATTTAATAAAGCTGGTTGTCTTATTGGACCTCCACCTGAAAATAAAGAGAAGTTCTGTCTTTTGTATACTTCAACTCTCAACACAGCAGACTGACCTTGTCAACATATTCATCCATGACCCATCTCCAGTTTGTTGATTCGGATCCGCCATTTATGTCTCCACTCAAAACTGTGTTGAACTGGAAGCTGTTATTTACTTCTGATAACAATCAAACTTTTTGTTTTCAGTTCATCAGTTTTTAACATATTTTCCATCATGTTCTAGTTTACTAGGAATCTCTGAATAGGTGGGCCACAAGCCAAGCCTAAATCACATTTGATGGTGTAATTTAGTGGCCATTACATGAAGGTAGTTCTTATCTCCAAGCCTCTCTGAAACTCTGATTTTAATCTAAATTCTAAAGCTATGTTTGCAATACCAAACTCAGATGAACTTGAAGCGAAAAAGAATAATGGCAGTTAAACAAGTTGGAGGATGGTTTCATTTCTTTTGCTCAGAGTGCCTTGGATTTCTGGCAGGTTACTACTATAAGGAAAAAATATGAACCTCTGGCATAGGAAATATAATTTTTTTAGATTGATTTCTGCATTCTGTCATTAAAAAGATGAGCAGTGAAAGATTTCCTTCAGTTCACTTGTGATGCTCCTGTATTTTCAAGTGAGATTCTAAAAATTGCATCGGCTTTCAGTTAGCATGAAGCAAAATCTTCAGTGAAAACTGGAGGCCAAAAAAGGCCATCAGCCAAGAAACAAGTGAAAATAAAACAAAAAGACTTGTAGCCATTCTCACCATTTCATTTCTTGCCTTAGCCCCCAGTTACATGCAAGATCAATAATTGGCCATCTTTTAGTTGGGTCACTAGGCAGACGTGTATTCCCCAACCTCTTTGCTGGTACTTGGAATACAAATGTGGTCATAAAGAGGTATATGGTGCTGCACCTAAGACGTCTTTGTGATTGCTTTGATCGCTACCAGATTCCTTTGGTTACCCATAGTTTTAATGAAAGACACTGACTCATCTACAAACACTTGCCAACTACTTTTTAGGTTATAGTAAACTGTGGAAAGTAAGAAACCAGACACAAAGACCATTTGTCTTCAAAGTGCAAGGTTGAAATGAGCTGGCTGCTAAGGTATGTTGTTTTTATTGCACTTTCAAGTTTTACTACAACTCTGCTAGTGGGTTAGCAAGTGTTTGCAGACAAGTTTTCCATTCAAACTACGGCTGACTGTTGCAGGCTAAAACAACCAAAACAATCACCAGCAAGTTTTTGCTACAACAGCCTCTCCATGACTGATTTCATCTAGTGACAGCCAGAAGCCTTCCAGCAACCAGTTGGGGAATGCACATTTATCCCTCGTGACTGGAGGTTCTCACGGGGTAGCAGATCAGTCAATAGGTTTGTGTGACTGAAGCCTTATAAGATGTCACAGTTTTCTGTGATTATATTTGGATCTACCCTGAAAAATTCTTGTATATATACAAATAACCCAAATTTCCCCTTGTGGGACAATTAAAGGATTATTCTATAAGCGCTTATTTAAAAAAATATCAGGATTTCTTTAGTAGAGGATAAACCTTCATCAGCATCATACAGTAGGTTGTGGTGTGATATGAAGCAACGCACCAGTTATCAGTGTGCAAGTCAGACCGATGGGTTACAGTTTCTAATGACAGCAGAAATTGTTTTATAAATGGATGTCAGCATGGGGCCAATTGTGTACAAGTGAGGCTCACTGATGAGGAAAAAAAGGAAGCGAAGGAGGAGGAGAACAAGTGACAGGTGAGTGTGATGAGGTGGAAGCAGGATTAGATGGGAAGGGGAGAGGTGAGAAAATGAGAAGCAGGAAAGGACAGGTGTGAAGATGGTGCATCTCTGATTTCATGTAGAGTGCTGTATTTGGAGTGGAGAGAGTGAACAATAACAATAATACACACCTGCAAAATGATGAGCTGGTAAAGCAAATGTAGGCTCAAATGTTTAATACGCACTCTTACAAAGGTTTAGTTAAAAAAGTAATGAAAAATGGTCAGGAATAGTCATAATAATTTAAAAAATATCAATACCTGAATTGTAAATTGCATTTAAAACCACTTATTTTCAAATAGGTTTTCACTTTTCAAATAAATAAAACTTGCTAGTTACAAAAAAGCATTTTCATTCAGGCATGGCTTACTACTTGCTTCTTGCCTCTAATTCTTCTTGCAGCACAAAGTTGCCCTGTTTTACAGGCATTTTAAAGGTCTGTGATGTTACACAATTTACATTGCAGTTTTCCCAAACATGTTGAATAACTGCAAGAGAACAGCTATGTTTATGGTTATTGGTAGAGGGGTTCAAAATTGATTCTTTTTTCCACCAGCACTTGTCCAGCTGAGACTCTTGGGACAGCGTTAGAATGAGATGATTAGATGAATCATTTGGATGCTCTGTTACCATAAATATTCTATTCTTCTATTTTCTACGTACTTCCTGGAATACCAGGTTTGTTGAATAATAATACAGTTTGTCCTCTGTGTGTGTGTGTGTGTCTGTGTGCACGTAAAATGTGTGACGCGGAGGATTCTCCACTGTGTAGTAGTAAATATGTGCCATCATCTGTAATCTGCTTACACAGACAGCAGCTGGCCAATGACGGGCCGCGACACAGACAGATTGTCCACTTCAGCCTTTCTTTTTCTTTTCTTTTTTTTTTACGAGGCAAGAAAAACATGGAAAGGAAAAGTTTTAATGTTTTAATCTTCAAAGCACATTAAACTCTAAAAACATCCTCAGGTCTCAACATTCCTTGGATGTCTGGCTTGATGGAAGTTGGTATGTAGGTCAGGACCTCATATTTCCTGTGTGAGGTTGTGTTTGTTCACATCTCTCTAAGCTCGCCCTCAGATGTCTCAGGTCATGCTTTATAGATGCAAACTGAATCTCATGCAGGTGTCGGATCTCAAACTAAATTGGGGTCATCGTCGGTTCATTGTTAATAGAGAAGCTCGGGAAAATGGTACTCGACGACTTCGGAGACTGTAGTCTTTACTCCCGGTTTTAGTTCAAGGTCCAGACTTCTATCCATCTTTTTTTCCAGAGAAGTCTTTTTTCTTTTTTTTGAGACGCAAAGACAGATTACAGAAGAATCTGCAGTCTGTCATCTGTTTTTCTCACTTATGGGCAAAACCTTGGCATCGCTAACTTGTCAGTTTTTTCAGAGCCAAGAAAACGGCCTGTACCACTAATGGCTCTAGAGAAAATCAAGACTTTATGAGAGGACTGGTGCGTTATACTGCTGTTAGTACATATTTGTAGGTAATTCTTTGGTTACTCTTTGTAACCCTGTAGTTTTAACCTTTCCTGTTCTTTACTTTAAGAAATTCCCATACACACACACACACACACACAGACACAGAGTTCTTTGGCACACTTACGTTTGTATGTTCGTCAGCACAGTGCGAAGAGTTATATAAACACTTACATGCATAGATGTGGTTACATAAACTTGGTTAGCAGAAGATGTTTCTTCTCTGCAACCCCACTCAGAGACACACGAGTGTGCGCAGACAGACACACCAACCATGAATCTGTTGCCGGTGGCCTTGCATTCTGTCGAGGCTCGTATCTCTCATGAACATGTTGTGTTGGCTTTTGTGAGGAGCACTGGGTCTCGAGCCCACAGGGAGTGTCCAACTGAACGAATTAATGGCTTAGAAAATGTGCTGCGGGTGCTGCTCACTCTGTGACGCTCGCTGATCCCGGTGAGTCAGCATTTCATCAAGACACTTAATTACTTTCTTTCCCAGCTCTGTCGTGACGGAGGGTGAGCTTTCACCACGTTTCACACTTTGCTTTGACTAATTTTACCCACATATTGTCACAGTGGTTCTCTGCTGGTTTAAATCAGTCACCTAGCAACAGTCAGCTCTCCAACTCTGATTCTCACCTTGAGATAACGCCTCAGCTGGCCTTCTGCACAAGGGAGGGTTTTTTTTTTTTTTTGCTATAACTCACGTTCTGAACTCAGGAAAGAGTTTTCAGATTCTGGTAACCCAAGCAATCATTTAATTAAAACATACTGATAATAGAAGTTGGCGTGATGCTTGGGGTTACGCTCTCAGTGTGTGACAAACTCTGTCCTTATTGCGTTAGATATTCAAGTCTACCACATCTCATGGACCTCCAAAACTCTTACAGCTATAACCACATGTTTATGCTCTTTTGAGTGGGTACATTTGGTCTGCTATATGTATAGATATGCTGGAAGGAGTATATGTGTTGTCCAATATGTGCTGATTTTAAATCTTCCCAAAATAATGCAGAAAAAGGTGCTAGAAATGGTGTGATCTCCTAGTTTGGCCATCTAAACCCTTCAAACCCCACTTTTTACAATTACAGCACATGCCATGTAAACCTCTGTCTTCAAGTGAAGTCATTAGGTTGTGAAATAAACTGTACATCTAGAATATCATCCATTGTTTAGATATCAGGAAGTTTTATTTAATACCAATTGGCCTTTCTCCTACTCATGGCAACACTAATCTTTAATCTTTGAAATTCTTCTGGAGATATTTATTTATGTTCATTTCGTCAGAAATCATGAATAAAATCTTCAGTGGGCTGAAGTGGATAGTAGCATGGAAATAATATGCCACCAAACAGTAATATGCTACCCAAACTGGACTTCCTGCTTCCTTGTAACTGACAGGTTATTGGTTTTTAGACGTAATGGAGAATAGACCTGAGAAATTTAATCTGTGAGCAGTTTGGCAGGAGTTCCTGATACTGGAGGGAATCGGGTGATGAGGCACAAAGCAAAGGCTTTTTGATGCAATTGCGATCCATTCTGCATTATGTAATATGTTTGTGTCTGACTTCCTGCAGCCGATGACATTTATCTTCGCCGGCTATTGTGATTGGAGTGCTTCCAAACTCGTCCTCACAGAGTTATGTGCACAAGACTCAAGACGCATGTGTATGTTAGCAAAGCATGATTCAGGAGAGGCTTTCGCTTTCTCGGGCCCTCGGTAGGGAGTATTGAACAGTTTATCTGTTATATAAGTTATTTTTGCGCATTTATGTGAGCGTGTTGTATAACCTGTCGGGCCGTAATGCTGCGAGATTCTCCCCCCATGTGTGCGTTTGCAAGTCTGTGTATGGGTCTGTACATCTTCCTGTATATGTGAGAGGCACTTCATTGTGACAGCTTCCAGATTGCTCTCCGAAACACGCTGTTACAGCTGCACGGCGATCAGTGCTCTGTTTTCTGTTCATGTTAAAGTCCCAGCTCTGCTTTCACCTTGACATCTATAATTTCTCAAAGTTGAGTTTAAACCTGTTTTAAAAAACCCCACAAAAAACAGTTAATATTCTAGTAACACGATGAGAGCATATAGACAGTGGATAAATATTCTGTAGATGTGCAATCTTTTTCCCCTTCCCTTAGAAACTAGTGACATGGCTGAATAGCAGCTTGTGTTAAAAGCTGCTACTGTTAACATTCATTCAGTTATTCCATAATAAGTCACAGTGTCTCTGCAATAAAGTTTATTTTTGTAATCTTTTAAACAAACGTACCTTATTCTTTGACACTGCACTGCAATCCGCTAAATGGGAGAATTCAATATCTTTGCCATTTAAGTGTTATTGCATGTCTATATGGTCAAGATTATAAGCACATTATCGCGCGGCAAACAACAGCAAAGCACCATGAGCCGGATGCCGTTTTTGTCTCCTTTTGTCTTCCAGCTGCTCTCAAAGCCAACCGGAGGTCCTTTTCGCATAAAAACAAGATGAATTTCTCCAGTAAAACCATTAAAGGGCCGTTAAATGTTTGGACTCAGTAACTGTAGCCAATCTGCTAATGGCCCGTTCCAGTGCAATCTCATTCTCCCTGTATGTTATGCTGGAAATGGCAATTATGTACCACATTTTTATTCCTTAAGAGAAAACAGGTGTGCTATGGCAGAGTGTTGTTATTTTATTTTATTTTATTTTTGGGGGTTCTTATTTGTAATAATTTTATTAATTTGTACTAAAAACAAACACTGGAAAACAATGGAACTGTTAATTTCATTTGACTTCACTTTACTGTCACTATACAGACAGAGCTAGTGCAATGGACTTCACAGCATCAGTCAGGGCAGAACAAACACAGCAGTGCATACCAGTCCCTGGCCTTATATGCCCTCAGAGCTTTGTGCGCTCTTGCTCACTCATTCACTGTTAAGGAAAGCAAACTTTATCCTTGAAATAGATCTCAGATAAACACAGTCACCTCAAGATCGGGTAGTGCGCAAATCGAGTGTGACGCCATGTGTGGAGGCGGGTGTGTCTATCAACTAATAAAATCATATTTGTCTTTGTGGCAAATGGTTCCTGAACGTCCTGTCCTCTTGACCCCGAAGAAAACAACCCTGCTTCCCAGACTCTATATGTGCGTGTGTGTGTGTGCCTTTCACCACTGTGTTTTTTTTTTTTAACGTGTCCGTGATTGTCTTTCCCGTCTCGCACTGAAGTGCATCTCTCTTTCCCTTTCAGTCGTGACCTCACTTTCATCTCTGCCCCCTTTCCTATTTCCCTTGCTATTCCCACCCACTCAGTGTGTGTGTGTGTGTGTGTCTGTATGTGTGTGTTTGTGGTGATGTTGAGGCTCTGTGCATTTCAGGATCTGTTATATAACTGTTGTGTAAGGTTGGAGGGAGGGAAATTCAGGGTAGACAGAGTAATCGAGTGAATAGGGGAAAAAAAAAAAGCATGTGGTGAACACGGTGAGCAATGAAAGCCAAACAATAGAAAGATGTCAGTTCTTCACAAATGACTGACCAGACGTCATAGTGGGTGTCTGATTCCTTGGCTTTTTTTTTTTTTTTGTAAAATTCCACTATAGGTGAAAAGTGTAGAGGAGGTATATGGTGCCTGTAGAAAGAACGTAGTCAGAACTTTGGATTAAAAAGCCAAAAACTGAGGTGACTGGGTGAAGACGGCACAGATATGATTGGTTTCATTTTCTACTGTAGCTCTTCAAGTCAAGAACTTTTTATGTAGTGCTTTTTAATGTCGTGTGCTTTGTTATCTTCATTTATGCCTTTCTCAAAGCTTACTGTCTGCAGGCATGCTTTTGGTTCTGTAAGGCAGCTGGTAGGCTCAGCAGGGCTTTGACCTGATGCTAATATGACCACAAACTGATATAGTGCTGAGATAATGATTAACATGTTCACCATTTTAGTTTTGGCAACTAGACTGATAATGCTTTGGATATTGGTTTTCCAGTATAAATTCAAGTATTGACTGAGTTTGATTTTTAAAAATATATAATTAAATAATTCCGTTTGCGGTCACCAAAGTCATCACAGCTCATTATGAAGCCGGGGTAGTGTTTGTAGATAACTGTGTGTCAATGTCTTTTAAAGATGTGATGAATTCTATTGGATGAGGGAAGACTTTGACCTGCTGGCTACACACGAGAAGTCACGGATACGTGAATTAATAGTTGTGTGGAAATTCCTCCAAGGAGAAACCCTCATGACGATAACGAGGGAAAAAGTTCTATTCATATTGGACCTGTTTTGGTTTTTTAAAAATATGTAGTCTGGCTGTGGTCTGTACCTTCAAATCTCAAAAAGGTTGTTAAACCTTGAAAACTGTGATTGTATTGAGTTTTTTCCACCCTTAACTTAATTTCAATGTTAGAGGTAACACGAGACACACAAGCGTACGACACTCATGCAGACACGCTAAGGGCTGAGATGAGCTGGTGTCATTAGCAGCCAGATCGAGAAGTTTGTTATCGCACTGATGGACTGAAGGGGCGTTTTATGTAAGTTGTTTTTCAATTCGCAGTGAGCTCATACCAGCCTCCATTTTCCATTATGTTAAGGATGTGTGTTTGTCTGCCCGTGTGCATGCGTGTCCACGTTCTCATGCTGCAAGGTATCATGCACTGAACATGTCTTGTATGCTTTCTGTGTGTGTGTGTGTGTGTGTGTGTGTGTGTGTGTTGGCAGCATTTCCTTGTTTGTCCAGGCACATTCTTAGCTGGAATGACATCCACATTTCCATGTGTGCATTGGATATTTATGTATTGATTCATGTTCTTATGTGAACACTTGTCCTCTAAAGTGTGTGTGTGTGTGTGTCAATGTTTGTGTCCTGTCTTGTGTTTCATAAGCCATCCATATTTATGATCCAGCTCTTACATAAGCCTCAGATCTGGTTCAGTGTGTTTCTGGCAGAACAACTGAGAGGGAGAGGAGGAGGAGAGAAGAAGAAGAAAGGTGAAAGTGAAATCCAGACAGATTGAGAGTAGAAGAAACAGAAGTGGAACTTAAGACAAGTTTGCAAAAAACACTGATGAAACAAAACTTGTGACCAACATTATATTTAACCATTTAAATAAAGTTTAATTATTTGTGGTGGCCAGGAGCCGCTAGCTGAGGAGGTAGACTAGGTCATCTGCTATTTGGAAGGTTAGTGGTTCAATTCCTGGTTGCTCCAGTCTGCTTTGTCCTTAGGGAAGATCCTGAACCCTGAGTTGCTCCGATGGGCTCTTCAGAGTAGAAGGGAAGAAACACTCTGGAGAGTGACATTTGTAGGTTGCTTTCCCTTCTTTAACTAGCAGTGATGGTCAGTTTATGATTTAGCCATGGCCAGGCATGCCTTCAGTAAAAGACTATTATAAATCTAAATATTATTTGTTCCAGGCAGCTGTTGGCACGTCTGTTGAAGTTCTTTTTTTATTGAGTATGAGTGGAGGGATGTTGCCACACCTGAACATGGATAAATGTGTTTACCAGCACAAAAGGTAAAAGGTGAACAAAACAACCGAATGGGAGGATCTGCATGCTCGACTTGAGATTGCTGCAATCACCTAATAGTTTAACGATTTATGACACCAGCAGTTATAATTAATAGGTGTGCAGCTCCATGTAGGCTCATTTCTGAGAACAGAGAAGAGGTGGCTCCACATGGCTAAAAGAAACCTCTTAATGATAATGAGTGCCGTGAATATGGAAGTTTCTAATGTATTAAGTTATTTTAGTTATTTGAGATATAAAGCTGTTTCACGCCATTTCGCCTGAGTCATCAAAGTATTATAAAACACACTGTTATACAAGCCTTTCAGCTATTTTGACTTTGCAGACACTGGATTTTTCCAAAATCCTCTGTGGGTCTCACCTTCATTAGCGCTGCATGCTTCTCGTTTGTGAAAGTAGCACCTGAAACAGTTTGATTTTTGGTTTTGTTTTTCCCCCCAATATATGACAAGGGAAGAAGCAGGTAGCCACAACATTAAAATCCCTAACAGGTTAAGTAAATAACCCTTCAATCTTCTGACCTGCACAATATTAAGATGGTGGTGTTACTTCTGTGGTTTGTCAGTCTCTTATGTGCAACAGTTTGACATCACCATTAAATTCAGACTATGAAGCAGGTGAAGGTCTTTGGGAACTCCATTCAGAATCTATTTTGCATCGTATGAATTTGTAACCTTTTTTTTGGATGCTACAGCTTCATTTTCTTCTTGCATTGTTTATATAGCATCAAAAACATGTGCAAGAATGAATTTTCTTAGCAATCTTATTATGAAAGACTGATTTATAAACTGCTAATAATCCAGATCTTGTCTTTTGAATGCAAGACTTACTGTGTCGTTACACCTGATTTGACAGTTCGTGTCCTCCCCTTGCAGACCAGTCCCACAGCGCCTCCTTCAGCTCCGAGAATGAGGCTCAGGGCGGCAACCCAGCTGTGTGGCAGTGCACCCCTCCCCCATCTACCTCACCTTCGGCGGAGACGCCGGCTCACCCTCCCTCCTCCCAGCCCAGGTCACGACCCCACTCCAGGCCAGCAAGCCAAAGCTCCACTCCTCCCTCTGCCCTGACAGGAACCAAGAAGAGGAGCTCCAAACCTGCGCACATGAGACGCAACATCAGGTACAGAAGACACGGAGTTAACTCTGGTCTCAGTCACAGTTCAAACAGAGGCAACTACAAGAAACCAATTTCTATCATGTCCTATTTAAGCTACGATCAGCTTTGTCACAAAAGGCAGAATCCATTTTGCAGCTTAGGTACTAATTGAATATGTTGAATTGAAGATTAAGTGATGCAAACACACATATCAAAGAAACACACTTCAGTATCCATTTTCTACTGGTGATTCAGCATGGATGGGCACATCCAGCCTCATGCAACATCCCACTGTTTTCAGCTGTTTTTTTTTCCTTTTAAGAAGCAGCTACAAAAACAGATGTTCAGATATCAGACGGGTTCTGGGATTGCTTACTTTAGACTCACACCATTTTTAAACCAGATTTTTAAAAATTAGTCTTGAGTTATTGCTTGCCAAACAGTAACGAGTCAACCTTGAGATAAAAGCGATTGCTGCACAATCCCTCAAGTAAGTTGCTGCTGAAGGGCAGCGCAAACCAACATTCACTCCGCTTATGCAACTCGTACTGTATCAGTTTTAACACCCACTGCAGGCTGGATAATAAGATTTGTCCTACTGTACATGTATATCTTTTTTTTTTTCTTCTATTCTACCCTCATCTTAAGTTTCATTTTGAAACTATGTTCCAGTTACTATTGAAATCTATCACTGATCATACTCATGTGCTCAGTCTGGAGCTTTATTACTTCAGGCTGCAAATAAACATGGTATAGCTCAACCCCAAATATGCTGTTGCCTTTACATAACAGCCAATTTAATATAATATCAAACATGTGTCATGGATAAAGGTTCTGGGTTTATTCCCTGCTTTTAAGTACATATGATATATTTAACTATTTGTGTAAATAAGAGGTGTAGGACTTTTTTTTAAATTTGCCAGTTCAAAGTAGTACATTTTTTTTCAACAATGATTTGTTTGTCCGATATTTCTTTTTTGAATAATTAAATTATTCAGCTATACAATTTAGTTAGTTGGAGGCTATAGCAAAACTGAAACCTCTTTGTGTAAATGTGAACACTCCACTGAGTTCTCTAAATATCTCAAATTCTTTTGACATCATAGAAAAAAAATTAGCCCGGAGACACAATGTTCCTTTCATCATCTTGTATTCAAGTAAGCTTTTTACCCACTGTGGGAATATAGGATTCATAAACAACATCAGCAAACGCTTAATGCATTTAGTGTGCAAGCAGTACAGCAGAAGTCAGGTTTCTATCTGCTAGCGTAATCAGTCAGAGTTGTGGTGAAAATTTTACATGGACAAGCCAAATGTCTTCCGGAGAGAGGTTTTGTGGTCAGATCAGACAAAAAAGGACCGGTTTGGCCACAGTGACAAGAGTAAAGGTGAGGCTTTCAAACCTGAGAACTCTGTCCCAGTTGTCATGTATGGTGGCGGTACCATCATGCTCTGGGGCTGTTTTACTTCCAGTGGTACTGGTACGTTGCACAAAGTGGAAACAGATCAACAGCTAAATGCTTGAAACTTGGATACAGTTGGGTGTTACAACTTGACAATGATCCCAAACACACATCAAACCTAGTTTTAGTCTGTGTAATGACTGACTGTAAGTCATTACATTAGAATGGCTTTCCCAAAATCCTGACCTCAACCCTATTGAAAATTTGTGGACTACACATAAAAGCTGGGTCTGTTCCAAGAAAACCAATTTAAATTAACAAATTTTAAATCTACCAACTCAAAAGAAGAGTGATCAAATATTCAGCCAGAAGTATGACAAAATACTTGCTGACATCTACCAAAAGCGTCTGGTCGAGGGATATTTAACCAATTTATTAAAGATGACCAAGTTATTAAAGATGTATGCTGTCCAATCATTCCACCCTAGAAAAAGAACAGACTGAAGAAATCAAGCTAACGTTCCCATGTTGTTCTAGCCGGTAGTGTAAATCGGTTTGTCCTTCAACATGAGGACATAAAACAAGTGGGGTTCTTCGAATGAGCCTATCAGTAATGGCAGCAATTTTTCCTCCAAAGCATTTAAAAAGGCTTTAATTCTTTGTGGCTTTTTTGCTGAGTCGCATATTTCACAATACACAGCTCTCTTGGTTCCAATTATTTATTAAACGCTGACTAATGTAGCTTCAAAGAAAGCAATGATGTGACTATCATAATTTAGCCCCTGCGAGTATTCCTATGTGAGAAGAATGATTCATCAGCAATCGAACACGTGTACAGTGCAAACTGTATGGTTACAGTTTGTGAAATTCTGGAACTAGAATAAAAGCAAACTGATTTGTTGCTGTGTTTGCGTAGGAAGTTACTGAGGGAGCATCAGTTGGAGGCAGTGACCAAAGCGGCCCAGCAGGAGGAGCTGGAGAGAAGGCGACGTCTGGAGCAGCAAAGACAACAGGATTTCCCCGTACCGCTGCTGCCTGAATACACAACTGGTGAGAGTGTGTACACAAGCATCAGACAGTAACTGCCTAAACTGTACGACAAACCGCAATTTCAAGTTTGTATCCAGGTTCTGAAAAACCAACTCTCGATTTCGCTTTCTTTCTGTTCATCTCACAGCTGTTTCTCTCTTTTCATCCCTCATTTGTCCCCAAATCTTCTTCCAATACTAACTTCACCTGTGTTCCCTTTTCTCCAGGCGATGTGACAACCCGTGCGTCGTCATCGGCGACGTCAGCGGCATCGCAGCAAGAAGTGAACTCGAGCAGACAGGAGGTGATCTGTGTGGACTCGGGCAGCACGGGCATCAGTGAGGACGACAGCAAGGCTAACATACCCGCCTCTGTTAGCCCACAACACACACACAAAACAGGTAAGAGACTCACAGACAGAGGAAGGCAAAAAAAAGTAATGCCAAGTGTTTCAGAGCAACTTAAACCAGCAGCTCAGTTCAGTTTGAACAAAATCTTTTATTCTTATTCTCAAAGAACATCACTTGAAATCAGATGTTTCTCAAAGCAAACAGAAAAAACTAACAGAAACAAGATGTTTGTCTGGTTCCAACTTCCCTTTTTTGTGCGTTTTATGACTGAAGAGTCGTTACTTAGCTGTGTTATTGCACGCTGTTGCTGTTTTGCATTTCAAGTGAATACTTGAGGTTTCTTTCACTCAGCGTCTGTCCTTTTCAGTGTTTAGAAGAAGTGTTCAAAAATGCTTGTGTTAAAAAATATATAGATATAGATATGTATATGTATATTTAAAAAACAAACTAACAATCAATCAGAACCAAAACATTAAAGCAAATTAAACACAGTTTGCATCTTTGTGGACAATCAAGACTTGGAGTACTGACCCTTTTCTTGTAATCCCAGGGTTTATTTTACATGTATCACTGAATAATCGTAAAAGGGATGGTCACCTTTATTGATCTAGCACACTGCAGAAGTGTCAGATGTATTTTTCACCCATCATCTAGTTGTATGCTCAGCTCATCTGACCGCCTAGCTGGCCAAAACCTTTAAAAAGCCGGATCCTTAATGTTACAAAGCCCAAACACCACAGTGCGCAGCAACTTTTAGGTGCTGTTTTTCAGGACATTCAGGATTTTAGTGTATTTCTTTTCCCATTCATTTCTCATAATTTTTAACAGAGGTTTGAGGGCAGATTCAACTTACAGAAACTTGGATTTTAAGTTTAAGCCATCTGGTTATAAGCTCAAAACCATGTTAGGTCTTTAAAACCTCCAAGATCAAACTCACTTTAAGGACTGGCAGCTTCTCCAGGCTCTCAGTTTCAGCTGTGACAGGCTGCAGACTTCCTCAGTGGGTTATTTAATTGGTTTGCCTTATTAGTGCAGAATGAAGTATTGTCGGCTTATGCTATCAGGCGTTGCATAATTGCTGTCATGACTCATGTAAAAGTGACTCATCTGTTCTATTCAAAAATGTAGCAGTTACGTCACAGTGTCTGTTCCACTGTTGGATTTCTTGGTACTGAAGGCATCGGTGAGGCTGCACAATGCAGAATCATAAAGTTATAAAACATTTTACTACAGTTGGTGTTGAGAAACAGTGGATTCACAGTGTGCATCTTCTATTTTTCTTTATACAGCATACTGTTAAAGTTCAATCTTGTCCCTAAAGAGGGGTTTGAGGGGGTTGGTTACATTCAGTCTTTAAAACTTTTCAAGCACAGACCCATCAAAGGGAAATATCTTGCAACTGTAGCAGTTTGACGTTGTCTGGTGGAAACCTCACATCTCATCAGCCTTTTAAAGATTAAGCAAACCAGCCTGAATAGCCTCATGACAGGCATGCGTTTATTAAATTACACACTCTGTTTCAAAATGCTTTCTGAGCCCAGGGGTCTGGAAAGCTGACGCAGTAAAAGACCCAACAGATTGAATTTCCAGGGAAAAAAAAAAAGGAAGATTTGAAAGACAACCCGAACTTGAATATGGAATGAGGTTTTTACTCCAAAAACCACAAGTTAGCACATATTTAAGTGTCCATTCATCTGCAGAGATGAATAGAAATCAGCATTTACATTCAACATCACGTCCGTAAACTACAGGAAGTTCGTACTGGTTCTGTTTTGTGACTGCAGCTCTAGTTTCACTCTTGCAGCTGCCTCAGTAGAGCCGCTGGAAAGGAAGCGTGCCATTATTCCAAATGAAAACTTGCTGATTACTTTACTTGTGATTTTTAAAAAAGAAAAAAGAAAAGAATCCTTCTAGGGAGGATTTTTCTAAAACATTTAAACTTAATTACTGAAAGTCTGCCAGCACTAATTTAAACTGAGGTCAAAATTCTCCCTGCTTCCTGTAAAGGTTGTGTGTCTGTGTGCGTGTGTGAGTTATAAAGTGCAGGGTGTTTTCGTAGATTAGCTGCCATGTGCATCAGAATATTTAGAACCTTCAGAGGGTACATCATGTACTGTTCCCTTATTGCCCGAGTGCGCACTCTCTCACACCCTCACACAGTCACAAACATTCAGAAAGCCACTCAAGGATAAACAGACACACACGCACAGTTTGGAATAAACACGTATATTTCAGTGTCGCGGCCAGAAGATGAAGGCAAACCGCATACACACATACCTGCTACACAAACAAATGAGGATGAGAGGGCGAGAGAGATGGCCGTGATAAACAGAGACGGGTAATATGTAGATTTGCAAGCTGAGAAAGACAAAAGCAAAGGAAAGAGGGAAAAAAGGCAAATGAAAGGGGGAGAGGGGAAGGGAGATGAAAGGAGAGAGTGTGTGTGTGGGGGGGGATCAGAGTGGGTCTGTGGAGCAATAAACCCGGCTAATCCTGGTTATGAGCCAGAACACACTCACATAACAAACACACACACTTTCACCACAGTGGCACAGTGACATTTCTAGTTTGGGTTGCATAACCAGTCTCCCCCTCCACTCTAATCCTACTTGTATAACCAGCCATTCACTGCAGTTATATAAGCTCTCTCTCCCTCTCTCTCTCTCTCTCTCGCGCACACACACTAAGATACTGACACACACACACACCACCTCTTCCCA
>VUQG01020030.1:0-11931 GCA_015106755.1 Etia nguti
AAATGTTGTATATTTTCCTTTCAAAAAAGTGAAAATGTAACTTTTTAAAACATTTTTCACTAATCTGGGAGTGATCGGATTTTAATATATTTAGAATGTGTTCATATTTAGCTTCTAAATGGTTTATAACTGTAAGGTTAGCTCGTCAAACGGTTATGCGGAACCCTTGTTTACTGGTTGTTGTTTCCACTGGCATCAAGTGCGGTGGGACTCTGTGGGGAGCGATTATCTTACTTGTTGCCACGTCGGAGTAGTCGGTGACGCCGGGTTTCTTTTAAAGAGGAGGATTAACCGTGTTGTTCGGGGTTTCTGTGTCAGTCACGGTCATGGTGAGTTTGATAACTTTGCATTTAGGCCACGGGTGAAGTTGCTCGCGGACGTTTGTGGTATTTTCCCGGTTACCGTTAGCTGCTGACGTGCCCGAGTCCATGTAGCTCCTTAGCAAAGTGGCTAGTAGTAGCAGGAAAATCAATGAACATTTTAATTCATGTGCAGTATTTGTGATTATATAATGTTTGTTCATTTCAGGTTTCCGTTATTAACACCGTGGACACCTCCCACGAGGACATGATTGTAAGTTTTCCAGTTTTCTCCTTTTTCATTTAACCCGAACTAGCTGCTAATCACAGCTGATGTTAGCCTTCTTAGGTTGTTTTAAGTACCTGTAAGTTAGCTGTTACACGTGATAACTACAGATACACACATCTGTACAATGAAACGTAGGTAAATATTATCACTGTAACGTGTCATTCATTGTCCTTAAACCCGCAGTAACAAACTGACAGTGCTGCGATCTGACACTGCTAGCTGGTCATTAGAGACTGAACAACAAAGACCTAAATATCAGTGTGGATGGAAAAGTCCAGGATTTTTAAAAATAATAATAATGTTGTGATTATTATTATTATTATTATTGGAAAGAGCTGTTAGTGCATTGAGATTTTATTCAGTTTAAATTAACGTACAAACAAACTTTGATTCTTTTCTTTCTAAGCTATTCTGTTGTAAATTTGCTGCCCTGTTAGGATCATTGTCCTAATTCATGACCCTGTTTCAGTCAAGTTTTAGCTGTCGGACAGATGACCTCACATTTGACTCTAGAATACTTTGGTATACAGAGGAGTTTATGGTCGACTCGGTTACTGCAGGGTTTCCATGTGCAGTGGCTGCCCAGCAAGCCCAAATCAGCACCTCTTAACCATTGTGCTGACAGTTCGTGCGAGATGTTTGTGCTGATACGCTGAGTTTGGTTTTCACCAGACATCTACACCCTGATTTTGTCTGTCCAAAGAATATTATTCCAAAGGTCTTATGTTTTCTTCAGATACAAATTTGCAAACCAAAGCTGTGCTACCATGTTCTTTTGGGAGAAACGAGGCTTTCTCCAAACAAACCAGACTTGTTCAGTTTTTGTACTCTCGTGAACACTTAACATACTGAGACATGTAGCGTCTCATAGAAGTGACAGGGTGTCCTAAGTTGTTTTTTTTTCTCAAAGAACCTCATAAAGTTTTTTTTTAAAAACTAATTTTTTTCACATGACTTTATATGTCACTATGTTTCCTAAAGTCCAGACTACTAAACTAAATTATATATAAAAGAACATTTGAGTTGATTAAATTAACAATAAAACAGGACTGTCCTGGCTTAGAATGGGCCTTCAGTGGGTGACGACACACAACAGAACATTATCAGCCCACTCTGAACCTGTTTTGTGTTAATTCACACAAATTTTTCACTGATTTTCACTGTTGTTTGTGATCATTACTAAGTCATACATGATAAAACACATTGAGCTGAGCTCCATCTTTGGCAAAGGCTATTAAAATAATAATTTCTGAAATATAAATCATTCACAACTTGCCACTGATACCCTGTGACTGTTGCCACAGATACAGTTGAACTTGACTTAGCTGCACGTTTGTGCAGGTTATAAGCTGTAATCTGTACATCTGCTGTAGGACTTTGGTGTTTTACACATGTTTATCTGAACTAACCCCTCAAAAACATGAAAGGGACACAATAACATTAACTAACTGAAGAGGGCAGTGGTAGACCAACATGTTCAATGAGGTAACGACACTGTTTGTGTCAAAGCTGGTTTTGATTACAGTACATTCATAGATACGGCTTCATTTCCCTGTTGGAAAGGACAGTCTGATGGCAGCTGTGAAAATATTCTTAATGTAGCAAACTGATTTATTGTGTTTACTTTTGGCTGCTGACTACATCCAAAGAAGCACATTATTTATCTTTTAGGCTGATTCTCCAGCACAGGAAGATGTGCAACTGCTCCTCAAAGTATCCGAACTATCCCTTTAAGGGAATAAAGTATTTTCTTTTGACTAAATAATTGTTGCAGCATTTATCCTTTTTATTTTCAGTTAGATGATGTTTAAACTATCACAGAACATTCAGCCACCATGAGCATTTTTAGTTCATATTACTTTTGACTTCTTGTTGCTGAAAATGTATAAAATATTGGTTACACTGAAAGGTAGAGGTGGAGGTTCTCACTCAGGTTTCTACATTTTGCCCTGTCTGTTTCAGCATGATGCCCAGATGGACTACTACGGGACTCGGCTCGCCACCTGTTCCTCTGACCGCACCGTCAAGATCTTTGACGTCAGAAATGGAGGGCAGATCCTTGTGGCGGACCTCAGAGGGTAAGAAGCCTCACTTTATTGATCAAACCAAGAGGCTAAAGCTAAAAAATGAACTTGCATCACTTGTGGTGATGAAATATAACTTGTTGGTTTATTTGTTTGCTGTAATTAAATCGTCAGGTCGCAAATCACGGTACTCGGGGAAAAATAGAACTAATTTGCATCTCTGTTTTGTAGCCACGAGGGTCCCGTGTGGCAGGTAGCGTGGGCTCACCCAATGTTCGGCAACATCCTGGCTTCCTGTTCCTACGACCGAAAAGTCATCATTTGGAAAGAAGAGAACGGAGCCTGGGACAAGATGTACGAGTACAACGGACACGAGTCGTCAGGTGGGTAGCTCACCGTGATCAGTGTGTGTGATACAAGTTTAATATCTGCTCTTGTCTTTTACGTGCAGTTGGTTTCACACAAGAAAAGACCAGATCCTTACAGATTATTTAATTCATGTTCTTTGTATTCACAGTTACAACACTATACATTTAATATCATTTATTGAACACTTAGGACATTTACTGGATTTCCACGGATACAAGAATAAATCCAGGGTGCTCAGTCCAAGGTTTTTCAGAATTTACCAAAAAGGCCTTTGATTGATTTTTTTCCTCCAACCTGCCAGATTTTCTCTGTCTGTATAAAAATGAATTTGATTCTGTAGCTCCGCCTGACCTCAGAGGCTGATAACAGTCTTCCTTTTCTGAATGTTAGAAGGAGAAGTCACAGTCGGAGAGAATCTCAGCCTATAAGTTTTTATAACCAACCTCACAGTGAAAATGCCACCGAAGTTTAAATATATTTAATAACTTTATTAACTATTTAAATATATATGAAATATATTAAAATATTTTTAACTCATGTAAAAGTGGATTTTCCTTTACTCACATTATTGTTTTCACCACACGGAAAATCACTTTGCTTTCTTTAGGTGTAAACAGAAAATTTGGGTTGGGCAGTGTGTTTAAAAAAGAAATAATCCAGCCATCACTGTCAGTGTAGAGACTGACGTTTTTTTTTGTTTTTGTTTTTTGTGGTGTATCAGTGTTATGGTTTACCAACATTTTCTAGTTCCTGATTTCTGTAGCTCCACTTTGTAATTGCCCTTCACCACAATGTCTTTTATCAGACGCTGCACTCCTTGTGTGTGGGTTTTTTTGTTTGTTTGTTTGGGGGGGGGGGGCTTGTGTTTGTGGCTCTACCTGTCAGCCACTTTACCTTATAGCTGCGTCTTGCATGTTATGTTTCTTTTGAATTGCTCAATTTTATTGTAGTGATTATGAGAATTTTTCTCGGTAGGTTAATGTGTTTTGACCTGGAGTCCCTGTGGCTGTTTTTTCCCCTTCTTGTGCTCTTTTATTTGCTTCTTTTTGTCCCTTCCTCAGGAATACAGTGTTGGAGATTGTGTCCTCGGTAGAATTAGAAGTTTAACAGATCAGTTTGGAGTGTCAGCTCATGAAATAATGAAGTAAATTTTAATGCATTAAGATTTGATAGACTCCTCAGGCCTCCGTCTCATTGAGTCTCCTCCTGTGTGTCCACAGTGAACTCAGTCTGCTGGGGTCCGTATGAATTTGGTCTAATCCTGGCCTGTGGCAGTTCAGATGGAGCAATTTCCCTTCTCACGTTTACTGGAGATCAGCAGTGGGACGTCAAGAAGATCAGCAATGCTCACACTGTGAGACTTAGAAACTGCTCTGAATGTTTGAAGTGTCACTTTAGCAGCATCCTGCTTCTTTATTCTGAATGAATGTTCTCTGTCATTGTGTTTATTTTGAGGGCTTGGTGTGTACTGGATGTAACATACTGTGCTGTGATTCTGCTGCAGATTGGATGCAATGCTGTAAGCTGGGCTCCTGCTATAGTTCCAGGCAGTTTGATTGATCAGCCATCGGGACAGAAGCCAAACTACGTCAAGCGCTTCGTCTCCGGAGGCTGCGACAACCTGGTCAAACTCTGGAAGTAAGTGCTCATGTTTTCTGAATATCTCTGAAGGAAATCACCCAGGAATTTAAAGTTCATACCATAGGTCCATCTACTAAAACTTTTGGACAAGTTCTAATCTCAGTAACCTCAAGGTCAGAGGTCAACTTTTCTGAAACCTACACAGAATTTTCAAATTTATACTGTAGGTGCCTGCCAGGAGGTTGATGGGAAGCACTGGCAGTTTTACTGCAACACACTCAAAGCTTAAGAAGCATTTAAGAAATTTAGTAGCTGATGAATAAAAAGAATGCTGGTTGTATAAGAAAGCTGTGTAAGACATGCACACTTGACCAATCGGAAGCATTGAACACTGCAAAAGAAACCTCAGGAGTACAAACATATCTCAGTGGAACATAAATCAGGTGTTCATTCTTCAGAAAGTTTCTGTTCTCTGAGGAAAGTTCACTGATCTCGATATTTAATGTCACCACAGTTCAGACATGGTGATCCTTGTGTGGCAAAAGTGTCGCAGTGGTGAGTGTCACCTCACAGCACAAAGGCTTCTGGTTGAAAAACCTGGCTAGAGCCTTACTGTGTCTAGTTTGTCTTAGTTTCAGTACCCTTGTTGGTACTCCTTCCTTCCACATACCAGAAGACACATTGGGTTAGTTGGCTATCTTAACTGGCTGAATCCAAGAAAGATCAATTTATTGCTTGAAGTGTAGACAATAAAGCTCTGCATGAGTGTGTGGTTCAGTGTGACTTGTGGTCTGAAGCATTTTCTTGCTTTTTCTTTTTCTTTTTCTTTTTTTAAACTAATTGTCACTGATTGTCACTTCCTGCCTGCAGAGAGGAGGATGGGCAGTGGAAGGAGGATCAGAAGCTGGAGGCTCACAGTGATTGGGTGAGAGATGTCGGCTGGGCTCCATCTATTGGTCTTCCCACCAGCACCATTGCCAGCTGCTCTCAGGTGAGATTTAATGTGATTACACAGAAAAACACGCAATTTATTCTGCTTTCCTTTCAGCACCTCTAAAACATAAGATGTTCGATTAAACATTCTAAAAAAGTTTTGATAACTTGGGTACAAGCTTTTTACCACTAGATGGAGCCAGAGTGTGCCTCCGGTTCAGGCAAGTGTGAGATTAAAGGTCCACCAGACATGTGTTGTCATAAGCCGGTTACATTAATCTGTAGTGCTTTAAAAATGTGGTGTCATACAAAATAAAATTTTATTGGCAACTTGCAAAAAAATCTTTTAATTAAATCAAACCATTTGTTTTTCTTCCATTGGAGTTATGTGGGAATTTCTTTTTCCTCCTTCCATTTTTCCAGGACGGACGAGTGTTTATCTGGACGTGTGACGACCCTGCAGGTAACACCTGGACGGCCAAACTGCTCCACAAGTTCAACGATGTGGTTTGGCACGTCAGCTGGTCGATCACTGGAAATATACTGGCTGTTTCAGGAGGAGACAACAAGGTAGAAAATACACATTTACATACACATTTACACCAAATCCACATAAAATTATAGATGTAATTTTATTTCCTCCCGTCTGTCTTGGTTATAATCAAACTAAACATGCCACAGTCTGGAAGAAATTTAAAAAAAAAAGTTTTTATTGATATGGTTTTATCAACCTGCAGTGAGCTCAAATTTTCCTTTTTTTCTTTTAAAAAAAAAATTGATTCAGGATATTATGGCTGTTTCTCAAAGCTAATAATTAACTCTAAAGAATAAGTTGAATTAGATTTGACTGCTGACTATGATTTTATTTATAGTTTATTTATGAAACTATTTATGAACTTTTCAGGTAACGCTGTGGAAGGAGTCTATGGACGGTCAGTGGGCGTGTATCAGTGATGTCAGCAAAGGCCAGGGCGCAGTCTCCACCATCACAGACACACAGCAGAATGAGCAGTGACCCTCGAATTAAAACACGCACACCCATTACCGTGACCCCTGACCCTTCGATGATGACCCTCAGCCTTCAGAGATGAAAGAATAAACATGCTGGACATTTGGACTGAAAACAAGACGCCCACAGTGATGAAGCCTGGTGTATAATCTGAGTTTTAGGCTTTGCCATGAGTTGGGTGCCTGCTTAAGCTGAAAATCAACAAGGAGAAGTTATTAGAGGGAAAGAAACCATTACAACTCAAAGAATCACTGCTTTATTTTTTCCTTTAAAGTTTAAAAATCCTGACATAGCTTTGTTCATTTTGTCTTTAGCTTCATCAAAGTTTAGTTCTTCCTGCTCTGCTCCAGAAACATTCCGCCTCCGCTGCTGGAGATCAAAATTACCATCACCCTTAATGCTCCCAGCATCCTCAGGGGCAGCCGTCCTGACTTTCAACACTTATTTTAATTACTGGTTCACTCAAATCGGCTTTGAGTGAACCAAGAAAACTAAAAACAAAGCAGGTGAGCCCACCTTCACATCTCACGCTGGAAATAAACCGTCATGTTCTCACAGTAAAACATAAAAACGTGACTTGACTGCCTGGTTTGGATTTACATTTAATGATAAGTGGATAAATGTTTTATTTGGTAAAATATTTGCAGACTCGTTTCAGCTGTTAAATGGAGAATCTGCCTTAACAACCATGAATGGAGCAATTGTTTTTCTCCAGTTGTATAATCAGAATCCATGGATTTTTTTTTCATATTTGATGTAATTAAATAACTGTTTAATATTAAAACAATTTCACTGTCTTTTTTTCATTTATATAATAACTATGGCTAGGCTGGGGTATCATAGGAAAAAAATATGATTCCCTGCTGTTTTATGTAGAGTGCCCCCACCCTACAAAAAACAGTCCTTTTCTACTTAATTGACGCACATAAAGCACTCTCTTTCTACAGGCATCATTCATCCATTAACACACATTCATAAATAGCTTTTTTTCCTTTTCCTAAGCGTTTTGCCAAACATTCATACTCTGATGATGCATCTGGGTCAACTTGTAGTTTAGCATCTTGATCAAGAATGCTTGGACGTGCTGACAGGGGGAGACAGGGATCGAACTCCTGGCTCCCCCTGTTAATGCACTGACCCTGAGCCACAGCTAAGGGGTCACCAAAGCAGGTAGATCATGTTAGATTTGGCTCAGATTTTAGTCCAGATATCCATAGTGTGTGCGTGTTTTTATAACATGAACTTTTTCCTGTTAATTTTTCATCATATATTTTTTGAGGATTTTTTTTTCTTTTTCCTTCTTTCTTGTTTTGACAGAAATAGGCTTCCATATGATCCACTTTAGATATTTTTTGATGTTACATTACTCATAGCATCTATGCATACTGTGGTAGAGGAGGTCACCTACTAACCTACTGAATCTGTGTGAATGTTAGATAGAAAGCACTTACAGAAAAAGCGTAGATAAAGTGCTTGTGTGAATGAGGCAAGTTGTGTAAAGTACTTTGAGCGTTCAGAGTAGAAAAGCACTATACAAGGAAAAACTCCATTTACCATTTTGTACAGGTACATTATTTTTGCTTTGGTCAAGCAGAATCTGGGGAAAAATCAAGTGTCATGAATCACCTTGTTACTAATGCTACTACACAGTTTCCCTTTGAAAATATGACAGGAAGGAAACAGCGAATCACCACAGTGTTTGCAAAAGTCTTGCAGATATTGTTGAGGAAGGTAATGTGTGTGAAGGTTTGATATATAATATTTATGAGTTGGAGGTAAAGAAAGTTCCAGCTAGAAGCGGAATGAAGGAAAAGTGTTCTGTACAAGTGAAGCTTTATTTATCTTTGTATCATTTATGCAGTTTTCATCTGTACATGTCATTATTATTAAACAGTTTTTAAACAAAATGACAGAATGCGCAACTTAAGCTGCTGTGTCTTGATAATTGACATTTTTTATGAGAACAAACATGCAGTTTACACAGATTTATGACAATGATTAATGACATTATTCAGAACCTTTCAGATGAGCATTTGGTCTCACACACAAACCTTTAGTTGTACCAGCTTTGGTTACATGCTTTTTTTAAGTCTTAAGACACCTTTTTGTTCATCAAAAGTACTTATAGTTAGTAAAGCTAGAAGCATTTGTATTCCGAAGGTTAATTTTGGTGGTTTTGCACATTTTAAGTTGAGAAGCTTTTTAGCCATTAGCTCATGGTTATTGCAAATTGATTTTCGGAAATCATTCACTCAGAAAATGTGTTCAGTAAAACTGCATTCCTGTACAACAACAATGTAACAAATGAGGAAATTAAAAGAAACGACTACGATCTCTGTCTCTTGTCTCTGTCTTCCTTGCAAGCTTTCTACAATTAATGCATTGAGTAAATGTCAACAGTGGCCAGGTGTGTCTTTTTTTAATCATAGCCTCAGTCATTGTGGTCTGTTGCTGCGTACTAACATTGTTCTCAGACTCCAAAATACTGAAAATCACATCAGACATGGACAACAAGAATAAACACAACATAACTGCAGTAATGAGTAATGATTAAACTATTTGAATAATTCTTTACCTTTATCAATCACAATACATTTTCTGCATGTTCAAACATTCTGAATATTTTGAGGGGACAGAAAGAAAAATTTCAACAATTTCCAACAACCAGGGTGGCCCAGGTTCACAAGTTGCTTCAGGAGATGAGTAGCACTTGATGACAGGGGGGAAAAGAACTTTTCCTTTTAAAAGGAAGGCACCATGCCATTTATATGCACCTTATAGGGAAACACACACACTTCAATCTTGACAAAACATCAGTGAAAAAATGATTTACTGATTGTATTCTTTAGAGAAAAATATTTGATCAACTTGTTAAGTCTTACTACCAGACAGTTTCAAGTCAGTGACCATAAGTGGAAGGTCTTTCAGGTGCTTCAGTGTTGCTCCGAGGTCTTTTCTAACATCATGAATGTTTGCAAAAAGGAACCTTCTCCTTGTCCGGAAGGGTGTAACATTTTTAGGAAAATGCAAGTAATCTGTAATAAAGCAAACAGGAGGGAGCCAACCTCCCTCAGTGACCAGTCAGTACCTGCTCTACTGTGTATGGTTACACCCCAGTCACTGGTCTCATAGTCACTGGTTATAGTTTGATTTATAGCCCAAGTCATTATGAGTGATTTAAACAGCTCATCTGCAAAGTATTCAAACAATTTTATAGTCATAAATGATTTTTTACAGTCCTCTACACTTTCTAATACAAATGTATACAATTAAAAAAAATCTTAAGCTGAAAGCCTGCCATCCATGTGTGCACTTCTCTATAAATCTGTATTATTTTATCATATAAAACTGACAATTCATAGTGAATTTTATGCAAACTTACACATCCAGTAAAAAGAAACAGTTTGTTTGTGTTTACTTCCACCTAAAGAACACTTGTTCTCTTCCAGCTTTGTTTGTTTTTACCGCTCCGGAGGGAATCTAGATTTTTATCTGCTAAATGCTCCACCGTGCGCACCAGCTTTTCTTTCACCGCGTCCGCGTGCCACATTGTTTGGCACAGAAGTTTCCTGTCGGGCTGCAGGAACTCTCCGTCAGTCACAGTTTACCCGCCGACGCTGCAGATCTATTTTCTTCTTCTTCTTTCTGCTTTTTCGATTTGTGGAAGAACAGTCCGTGACTATTTTTGTTTTCCACCTGGGCGTTGCTTTAACTGCCTGATCGGTAGCCAATCACATTCTCGGCTAATAAAGACACTCTCCTCCTTGCGCAAACATCTTTTTTCCTTTAACTGTCGCAGGTATCTGTCTCATTTCCATCTCTGCGGCCCCGGGCTCAGTCTGATACGCTGTTGCTTTTGTAGAAGGCGCCTGTTGTAGAGACTGCCTCCTCTGTGAAGACGCCAGGACCGGTATGTAACTTCTGAACTCATCATTTTTGATTTGAACATAGTTTTATAACTGCCCTAAATGGTGGTCAAACAGCTGGGTAGAAATAAACAGAAAACCAGGAAATAAACGCGCTGAATATTTGATATCTTTAAAATGCATTTCTTTGCTCGTTGGTGTGCACTGTTATTGGTTTAAAAGAAGAAGAAGAAGAAGAAGAAGAAGAAGAGTGTCTAATAATAATAATCTGGCCAACGTGAAACTGCTCGGTAAATATTTAGGAATGATTTAGGGATGGTCAGCCCTACAAATAATCCATACACTTTATATCTGCTGGACTGTTGGAGTTGACGTTAGTCTGTTAGTGTTACTCTTTGACACGATAACAGTCCAACCAGTTTAACCTGTGACACACCTGCACCTGAGACCTATACAAGGATTTCGTCGGATCCAGGTAACTTCGAGGTTTTCTGCGAAGGTGTTTCACTTCTTGCCGTGGTCCACCCCATAGTATCTTATGCACACTAGAGATCAACAGGTATGAAGTCACCGCCCACCATCGCAATTCCTGGAAAAAACAGAACTCTGTGCGCAGACAGAAGGAGCGTCTGAAGTTTTCCACTAGCGTGCAAAGACTTTGCGCTTTCGGGAGGGTTGGTATGGAATTCTTAGAGGCAACGTCATTATTTGATTAACAATTTTACATTTTAAAATAACCATAAACATGCGATCCTAAAACACAACACCTATTTATACTTTCTGACCTTACATACAGGCCTGAACTGGTAATTTGTCATTTGCCTGATATGCTGACACACTTGTGGGCCTGTGAGTCAACACACACTTCCATACAGAGTAAGAAAAAGATGGAGGAAAGTGTAATTAGAGAGATTTAGGCATTAACTAATTATTAGTTACTAGGTTTAACTTTTTTTCTTGTGTTTTTCAGGGAATAAAACCATTACTTGACATCAGCCCTGTCTCTTTCTGTCTAATCGAGCCAGGTTTTCGAAGTAGAAGTGGAGTATTATGTGACTAATTATTCTATTTCCATTTTTTGCTTGTACTATTCAGCTTTAGCACTGCTTTATGGAATTGTACAAATATTTGCACGTATTTATCTCTGCTGCTTTGACCAATCACGGTGGGTTGCCTGGACCAAAAATGCTGATTTTTTTGTCCCAGTGCAGACCTACTAGTAATGATCCTAAATATTACTGGGGTGTAGCTATCTGCCCGTGTGATTGCGATTGTGTGTGTGTGTTTTATGCAAGTTGCACTGCTATACAGCCAGTAATTTAAAGATTCTTCAGTAGATGCATTCTTGTTATAATGAATACCTCAGTTTTGGAGGGGTTTTTTGATCATCTTCGTATGGGTACTGAGAGGAAACACCCATAACGGTGTGCCACGCAGCAACCAAGTAAACTGGTTTCAAACAAAAATTATTAATTACTCGAGAAAGAATGCTTACCCTCAGGATTAATGATGGAGGTGAACATTGTCTTCCACTGGAAGATATTATAATGCAAGAAGAAAA
>VUQG01020032.1:0-12478 GCA_015106755.1 Etia nguti
TGTATAGTACATTATTGCTAACAGGAATATTCTTTGTTCCACCATCTTGACAGTGTTACCATGGGGTTTGACTGTATCAGCAGACATCAGTCTTACTACATCACCAACGCCTGAGCTTTTTACTCACAACAAGTGCATCACCACCACTGGTATCAATATTCTAAACACCACCAATGTTACCTTCACACCTGTAGAGTCATGTAACCTTTTTTACAAATTCTACACATGCAATTGTGATGCCATCCGCTACCACACAGTCTTACACCCAAGAAAAATTCCAACTCTGATTGCAAAGGTAGTCACTAGAGATGATGGTGAGACTTGAAAACGGCTATATTTTATTCGGATCCATGAACTGGCACAGATTGACAATTTTTTCTTCAAGCAAACAACATTATATTATATATTATCAGTATACTTTTATCAGTATTTGAAGAAAAATAGCTTGTTATTGATGCTATTAGACTGATTTGTGCATTTTGTTTTGGACTGCCAACAAAGTGAATACCTTTGCTTGTGAATATAGGGCAAGGTAACAGTGTTGGAAGAAAAAACAGCTTGAAGCAGGCAAACAGCAACAGATATAAATGCTCGAAAGGCAAAACCTGACAAGCCAGAGTTTCTTTGCCTTCACCAGCTGCATCTTCATTATATGTGAAACTGTTGCTCAGCCTCCAGCTAGAGGCCCTTTCCAGGTAGAAAACTCATTAAGGGGAGCATCTACTTCTAGGGAAGCTAGAAACTATGGAGGAGGATTGAAAGACATACTTCTGTCCCTCAGGCATAAAGGTTCCACATTGTAGGTTTACATTTATTATCAGTATTTGTTGAAGTCTACTCAGTTTCACCAGAGCAAGACAATCAATATATATCTGCAACATATCTGTGGCTGTTGCTGTGCAAAAATCCTTAATGCAATCTGTTTCTTAGATACGGTCCCATTATTGGTGTTTCGATATGGAGTTGTTCTGATGCTGGTATTCAGTGCCCTGGCTGTCTTTCTCTACGCAAGGCAAATAAAAAAAAACAGGTAAAAGTCTTACTATCTATTCATTTAAATGTCCTCTATGCCTGCATACATTGGGTTTTCTGTGAAAGACACAAAAATAGTAATATCTGTCAAAATATCCAATAGATGTGCATACAATACATGACCTGTACATGCTTTATAGATTCAAGTAACTGTCTAATAATGCCACAAGTCAATATTTGTGCTCTGACTCTTCCTAGGATGGAGCTACCACATCCTTTCAATCTCCCTCCACCTTTAGTCAAGTATACAGCTGCAAGATAGAGCAAGACTACAACAGAGCCTTTCCCCATCTTTGACACAGATTCAGATGTGAAATATGCCAGTTCATTAGCTGCAAAGTGTAGTAATAGTAGGGATATGGTTTAAACCATGTCTTCTCTTGGTACTAATTAGAAACCAGTACAAACCAGAATTTTTGCAAATGTAGCTCTGTGTAGAGGCGTTTTCGGGATATAGGATATAATCCTATATATGCTCTCATCCAATTTCCACAATTGTTCTTTTTTTTTAAAAAAATTATACTTTGCATTTCTGATTTACTAAGTTTTACAGACCAATAAACCACAAAATGCTACATTTCTGCAATGTACAAATTCTTCATATAGAGACACTATATGGACAAAAGTATTGGGTCACATCACTTAATCTTAGAATTCAGGTGTTTTCAGTCCCATTGCCACAGGTCAGTGGTGGATCTGGAAAATGTTACATGTGGGGCAAGATGTCTAAGCAGGATGGCACATACCTCTTAAGAGTAGTATGTGAAAATCTCCCATATGTAAATGGAGTCAACAAAATATCCACAAAAACACTTTAAAATTATTTATTGTATCATTATCTCTTCTGAGAAAACAAAGGCTACAAGAGGCTTTTGGACAAACAAGCAATTGGTCATAGACGTGCAGCCTTTCAGACATTTGTGAAGGTATGGGATATTCTAAAGAGCTTACTGTATTTGAATGTTGTACTGTAAAAGGTGCTGCTGCAACAAGTCAGAACTTTAAATGTCTTTCTTCCTAGATTTCCACGTCAGTGGTATTATTAGAAAGTGAAGGTGTTTAGGAAGCACAACAGCTAGGTAACTTCACCCGAGGGGAAAAAATAACTTCTACAAACTTAAAAGTCTATGTCTACAAAGTCTATAAAAGTCTAAGAATAATAAAGTAAGTAAAACACAAGTACATTTTTATTTGTATAGTATGTAGAGGGCATATCCCACAGACAAGATAAAATTATTAAAAAAAAAAACCAAACTCAATATAGGTAGTACAATAAAAACTATGAATGCTTTATTGTAATTTATTTTACTTTACTTTTAGTTAGTTTTACCCAAATAAATCTCTTCAGTTAGCTTAGTTCTAGTTACCCTGGTGCTGCTGTTCCCTCTTCACATTCGCACAGTGTAAATGTAAATAAAGAGTAGCATGAGTTGATCTGCTGACCCAGTATAAGTAATGACAAATGAAGAAAATGATGACTGCCGTGTCTTAGGTTGATGGTGATGAGGCTGAGCGATCGAGCTCTTTCACCCCGGTTACACGTGACTCCAAGCGACAGTCTCTGAATGACGTATCCTCAACCCATGATTGGGTTCCATCTTATTTTGACTTTGATGAATAATCTGAATGTTCAATTTAAAACTGATGTGTTGTTTTTAATTTTTAGTCTTTTTTTGTTTTTGTTATTCCTTGTTACACACCCAACGGTGTCTATGCCCTGCAAAAACAGCTATATGCTTTCTGTATGACACAGTGATGACCTTGGTTGAGCCTGTTGGGATTTTTAGGTCTGATGTTTGTGCCATTTTTGTAAATACATGTGTGAGCAATAAATGATCAAAAACCGGGAATTGTTTTTAAGAATTTAACCTTCTCTGTATTTTGTTATTTTGCTTTATGGCTAGACAGAAGGCTCAAAAGTATCACGTTTTGTCTATGCTATGCAGACTGCAGCTGCACTCTGTATTGCTGTTTGACCCCTTTGCAAAGGGAAATTAAAACCATACACTTGTAAAGTTAAATAAAAGTTCTGTCAGTGTAATATTTTGAAGCAACATAAAGCTCTGCGTTTGCTCAGTATGTGTAAGCTCTAAAAGGCTGTGCAACTTATTAATATTTTTGATTTATTTTGAGCTTCTTATGCATACAAAATGCAAACATATATTTCTTGGCTGAGCTCATGCACAGGCATTTGATGATTCTCACACTCCTCCAGACTATTTTATATTCACACAATAACATAATGTGGCTTGAAGGCATGAGGGCTGGGTTTGCAGGAACATATGTACAGTAGATTCACAGTCTCACTCGCATATGCATCCATGTATATCCTATTAAAGCATTTAATATTATTGCATCCACTGCATACTTCTGCAATCAACCAAAGTGCGTATATGCCGGCACTTTTTTCTTTTTTTTTTTGTCCCCCCAGAGAACAGCTAACAACTGCCCAAACAACTGAATATCCAATTCAAATGTGGTTCAAATTTGAAGTTAAAGAGTAAATCTGTGTTTCGGTTAACCGGCTAAAACTAATCACTAAAAGTATTTTTGATACAGACTCACTTATCCACCTCTGTTACTTGGCTGGTCCATGTTTAGAACACCGTGATGTTCTCAATTAAAAGTTATCCTCAGTTACCCTACCGCAATACAAAACAGCACCAGTGTCTGTTGTGTAATTTTTGTTTTCTTTAAAAGCAAGATTCGGGTATTACTCTTGTTAAGTTAGTGCTTTTAGTTTCGTTAATATTTAACGGTCAGACTAACTTGTGATGCCAGCACGTAAACCTGTTGTATAAAGGGGCAGTACAGAGACTCTTAAAGTCTTGTTACTTCACTGACGTCTCCTCAGGGTGGCGAGCCGAGGTCACAAGTTCCCAAACTCAGCCCCACAGCAATCACACACTCCCCCCACAGGGAGGGCGGAGAAAGACACACACACATACACACACAGGAGACCAGGGGAATGCACTCAAACTACACTCGAGCCAGGTCAAAGTTACTGAAAACTGCTGCCGCTGCTGAGCTCTGACAGGTGGAATGACCAACTATCCCTCACACTCCAATGGTATGCAGGGTCTCCGGAAAGAGCACCTGTATAAGGTGCTGGTCATCGGAGACCTGGGGGTCGGGAAGACTTCCATCATCAGGCGTTACGTCCACCACACCTACTCGACTAACTACCGTGCTACGATCGGAGTTGATTTCGCCCTCAAAGTGTTAAACTGGGATTCAGAGACGGTGCGGCTACAGCTGTGGGACATTGCAGGTAGGGCAGTGAAGAAGCTGAGTGTGTGTTACGTGTTGTATCTGTCTTTAGGTGTAACAGCAAGCCAAGCAAACTGGCAACTTGCATTTCCTCCACAAAAGTTTATGAGGGGTGTAAGGGATCTGTATTGTACGCCGTTTACACCATTCTTCCTCCTTTTGGTATTTTAAAATGTGAAAGGTAAAAGAACTAGTGGAGGAGGAAAAAGTCAGAAAATTTGTAGCAGTGCTGCTTAGTTCCTGAAAAAAAAGATTCTTTGAGTAGATAACACTTATCTTCTGAGTGACAACGAGGCATGACTCTTCTATAATTATGAAACGTTCACAACATAGAGATGCACTGTCACTGTGGAGAGCTGGTATCTGACACAACCCACGTTCTCTCTCTCTCTCTCTCTCTCTCTCTCTCTCTCTCACACACACACACACACACACACACACACACACACACACACACACACACAAATTGCTTAGAGAAGACCAGCACACTGTTGTTCAGTCATTCATTTAAGGTATGATGTTGCATCATGTGATTAGAGCCATGTGAGGGAGATTTAAAGGCAGTAACAGGAGTGTTTTGTAGCCCTAATAAAAAACAAAACCACCTTACTCAGTCACACCGAGCAGAGTGAGACACACACGGAGGTACATGCCTTATGGGTTTAATTTTGCTTCATTAAATTAAATAATTATGTCAGGGTCAAGTAAATATAGTGAGTCACATCTGATTTAGTTTGTCTACCTGCTTGAATTAATCCAGATAGGCAGATAGGCACTGAGGAGTAAAACAATCTTTTTTTCATCATGCGGGGAATACATTTCACATGCTTTAAATGGGAGTCATGCAAAACTTTAAAGTGCACCATGGGCTTACTGAATGACAGTTTGTCAAGTGACAAATGTGACACGTGTCTGTCTGTGACTTCTCTTACACAATGGCAATTATTTATATACAGCCTTGCACGAAAGGAGGAAGCTATCAATTTTCCCTTACTCATGATGCAAATGGCAACATTTTGTCTTTGTCAGAGAGCTTTTATTAAAGCCAGAAGTGGCCTCTCATGCATTAGTATTAACTTTTCTGCTGAGAGGACATTTCCTGCACAGCAAGCAGGATGCACACACCTACGTGCTCTGTTCCGGACCAACAAGTCAAATTAGACAGCAAAACACGCATCCCTGCGGGAATGTGTTGTTGACAGCTAACCTGCTCCTCAAGCACCTAATTTTCATTTCTTGCACAAGCACAGATGAACCCACATACATCCATGTGCATACATCTTCCATACAGACTTTTCACATGTGCACGGGGATAAATGCTGTTTTAGCCTACTTGCAAACTGCAGGTCTAAATTAAGCAAATCAGGCAGTCACATCGGGCATATGTTTATGTGCGACATGATGGTAAGACTACAGGAATGTGCTGTTTCATGGGAATGCAGGCACTGCTGACTGCAGTCAGCAGTATTAGCTGTTTTGCTGCAAACATGCAGGAAAAACAATGAAAATCTGTCACTGGATCTGATGCTGGCAACAACAATGCTGTCATACGAATGAATGAATCTCCCCGTTTGTCTGTGTTTGTGAATCACAGGTCAGGAACGTTTTGGAAACATGACACGAGTGTACTACCGTGAAGCCATGGGGGCCTTCATAGTGTTCGACGTGACACGGCCAACAACCTTTGAGGCTGTCGTTAAGTGGAAAGAAGATCTGGATTCTAAATTGATGCTGGCTAATGGAAAGAGCATCGCCACCGTGCTGCTGGCCAACAAGTGTGACCAGGGCAGGGAGCTGACCAACAATGGCATCAAAATGGACCAGTTTTGCAAGGACCACGGCTTTGTCGGCTGGTTTGAGACTTCTGCCAAGGTGCAACCAAAGTACAGTTATAATCAGTTTGCTACAGTTTGCTAGTCATTTCCGAAGTATGGAATGAAACTGATTCTTAAACAAACAAAGAACATACCTCGTTTTCCTAACATCATATAACAAACACACCCTTCCTATTGGAAGTCTGTTTAAGCTGTTATAGTTCCCATCTCTCCTACTAACATGTAGCCACAGCTTCCCTGCATCGCTCTCCACCAGCACCATAGCATCCAACTGTAAGCGCCGGGGGACATTGACTCATCTCTCCCTAATTTTATATATAATATATTTGCAGGGAATGATGAGCCGAGAGCCTAGATGCCAAATGCTGACTCTATTGTGTTGCTTTAATTAACCAGTCATTTTAAAATAGTCTTATCTGACTGAAACTGAGCTTTTCTTTTTTGCTTTGTTCCTGAGTGTCAGAAGAGAAGACAAACTAAGGTAATCAGTTGCTGCCCAGAGCAACCATTTAACAAACACATACAACCCCGAGCAAGAGTGCAACTAGGGATACTTCCCAAAATATAAGCAATGTTTAGGAATGAAAGACTCCCAGCCATCTCAGAGTCACACTGTGGTCACTTTAGTCAGAAACGATCATCTCCACAGAGCTAACTGGGCTTTTATATGCTCATGAGATACATTTACAGTGCATGGTTAAAAGAAATTCCTTAAGTTATTGTTAACTGTCTGGTGTTCAGAAACTCCCACAACATGGCGAGTTCTGCTTTCAATCAAAACCCCACTGTTTTCAGTTCTGTTCTTGAGTGGGTGTTATAAAACCTCAGTTTGATAACATATATATTTTCTACCTGCTTAACATGCTGGATAATTTGTGTTTTAGGCACCATATAATTTGCCGTAGTTATGATATACAGCATTTGGTGTTCTGGGATCTTGACCATTTAAATTACTAGGTTTAAATAAAATGTTCACGCTCAGTACTCGGTGTCGTGGTCGACACTTCCAGAAGAACTCTGTAAAATTGTTTTACTTTTATGCTGCTGCCTTGAATTCTGCTAATGTTGCATTCACTTACACATCTGCTGTTGACACTGACGTGTTGGAGCTGCGTAGTCGTACTTGTAGCATCAAGACTCGACATTCTGAAAGGTCAAAGTTTATAAGGTGCAGATTTGCCCAGAAGTGTCAGAGGTAGACTATACAAACAGATGTACCCACCCCTTATGTGGAGCAGCCAGAAGAATGTTTACTGCATTTATTTAAAGACCTACATACATGATGGTGTTTGTGTGAAGGTAAAAGCAGTCCAACTGGTAACATTTTTAAAAGTGGTGTCATGTAAATGCTTTTAATGTGCTGTTAGTGTTCTGACACAAGGTTAGTAAAACTGGGACATTGTTTTAATGAGTTCTTCTCTCTCATATAGGACAATCTCAACATCAGTGAAGCTGCAAACTTCCTAGTCAAGCACATCATGGCCACAGAAAACGACATCCTGAAAACTGTGGTACCCGACACCATCTCGCCGCAGCTCAACTCCAACAGGCAGATGAGCTGCTCTGGCTGCTTGAAATAATGAAAGCACAGATCAGTGTGAGAACTGAAAAAGAATGGATGCACAGCAGGACTAAGAGGCAAAGCCATCTGAATTTTACAAGGAAAGGGGAGCAGTGGTGGTGTGTACTATGAAACGGTTGGAACAGTTTGGCCTCTTTGGTCCAAACTAGAGTTGAACATTTTAGTTTGTTGCACTTTTGAGGAGCAAACCAAAGCTTGCAGACTGAAGTCACTTGAAGTTGCTCACTTATTTAACAGTTTTTGTTGTAACGTGCCATGCTGCGAGTGTGAAGTTTTTGCCGGAATAATGAAATAACACTGCTGTCTGTGCTTTTCGTCACGATGTGGTGTGTTGAGCCAGAGAGCATAGACACAAATCTCTGGTCATCTCTGCCTTTTTTTTTAAATTTTTTTAACCTGATTCAATTTTTACTCTTACAATAACAGCTCGCTTTGAGGAAAACTGGCAGCATCTTCACCTCATGAATGGTATGAAAGTTCTCCCGATACGCTTGATGCAACACACCCAAAGGACTCAATGCAAATACACATCTTTAATGTTATTCTGCACTAGCCAAAGAAAACAGTACTGACCTCTTTCAGAGGATCCCATATTTTTTTTGTTGCTATTTTTTAATGATGTGAATTTTGCACTTTTTTTTTTTTTTTTTTTAATCAAATAGGTTTTTTATAAGGAACTTTGAGTATTTAACAGTGGGTAACGTACCAAGATAAACTGCTTCAAATCTGTCACACAACTAACAAACCTTAAGTTGTTGGTTATATCTATAGTAATAGTTTAGTCGTGGCAAGAAGCTGAAAAGAAGTGGAGTGAAATATTTTAGGCACACAAACATCCTGGAGCCTGCTTGGTGTAAGCAGACTTTTATGGCCATGGAACAGACGTGCTGGAGCAATTCAAGTTTATGTGGTCAAAGATTTCCCAGACATATGTCTTTGTTAATAGTAGGGTAGTGGTTGTCATACTGCTAAAAACATTGGGTTTTAGGCTACAACATCTAAATGGTAAATGGACTGCTTTGTTATTGATCACTCATAGTGCCTTACACTACAAGCCACACTCACAGAGTATCTTACTCACAAGGACAGTTCAGTTATTTCAGTTGGAGCCGTGGACCAAACCATCAGTTTCCGATTAGCAAAACTTCACAGTGTTAGTTTGGCCCACGCTACCTCCTGAGTCACACTTTTATCAGAAGTGATTATTAAGTGTCTGTGTATGTAATTTTTCTTCATCAGAACCTAACCCCTTGTATCCATGGTAACTGGAGTCTTTTTGGAGTATCCTCCAACATCTTTGTGAAGCTATTTCTCTCTGTATGCAGGCACACATCAACGCTCATACCCATCTAGACAGATTTCTGTAATCTCTGCATCCTTGTTTCTGTTCTCCTTTTTTTATTGTTTCACTGTGTTTTTTACTCTCTTAGCTTAGCTACTTGAAGTTTCTTTCTTAGCTTTTTTCCCTCTGCTTTCTTGTATTCTTTGATTTACACTTTATACATTAGGTACATTATGCAGATACTGTATACAGCATCTGCTGCATACCGTGGGATTTAGTACTTAACCTGATTGTCCAGCAAGTAGCCTTCCATTGACCCTGCTCCTTTGTACTCCTTGCTAGTATTATCCTCTAAATTCATGCCATTCTTTTTTTCTTCTTCTGTGAATAAAGAGAGAAAAGATTTGACCTGATGTAAATTTAAGTTAGCTCTCATATCCTGATCTGGATCAGCCCACTAATCTGGATTAAATCAAGTGAATTGTGGGAGGTTGCTTCCATAGCTGACCGAGGTTTATATGGCAGCGTCATGTAGTAGTGTGAATTTCTATTGGTTATTTACAGCATGCACAAGGGTGGATTTAAACAATGGCCTCTCCACAGAAAAATGTCACATTTTTTTAGCTCATCATGAGAGCGTCTGATGTCATGCATCTATCATATGATATCAGAATGGTGGCGTCACACTATACAGGCACAGGAAAATGTGCTGTGAGAAATCATTGTATGATGTGTTTGAGAAGCAAAGAAAGAATTAACATCACTTCTTCAGTTGTTATGCTGTGTGCAGATTGTACTTGTGTATTTATTTTAAAGCTGTGAAATCAGTTAACCCATATAAACCATGTTATCTGTTTTTCTAACACTCATAAAACTTCATAAAACAGTGACTTTATTCATCCCCTTTAACCTGGAACAAACATTTATTTTCTGATCAATCTGAGCACCACTGTAAGACAGTGAGCAGAAAATCAGCGTCTAATTTTTATTAGTTTAATAAAAATTAGACATTGAGTTTGTGTGTGTGTGTGTGTGTGTGTTAAGGCTGATTGAGGACTCTAAGATTCTCATAAGGAAGCCACATGATTGTTGATTAATCTCTGCCCGAGGGTTTGGAAGATTAGGTCATCTGCCTGTGGCATGTTAAGGCATCCTTACCAAGAAAGCATCAAAGCATTTTAGAGCTCGGTCATCTGAAAACCATCAAGCTGTACGTTGACGAAACAAAGGATTTCCAGAAAAGTGACAAAGGACAAAATAAGATAAAGAAAGTCACTGGGCTACCATGTGCTTCCAGCCAGAAGAGGTTGTCTTTTGTCTATAAATCTGTGAAGCAGCAATCTAGGGATGGAAAACTATTTTTCCAAAGGATAAACGCCTATCTGATCTTGTTTTTTTGTTATTTCAATTTTTATTTGGAACCAGGGATGTACATGTTGTATCACACCACAACAGCTTTCACATTATTATTTTTTTTGTAACAAATGTAAACCCAAAACCAATAAAGAAAGTAAGTAAACAAGGTAATATTAACATAACTTTGAGGAGGTTAGAAGGGAGCGGAAGTATCTGCTCTAAATGATAATACATCGTCAATCCAGGATCCCCAAGACTTAAAAAGTTTTCCTCTTCCTGTCTTAAAAAAAAATGTCAGTTTCTCCTTGACATAAACGCCGTGAACTACATTAATCCAGTCCTCGAGTGAAGGAGAGTCTTGCACTAACCATTTCCTTGTCAGAGCTTTCTTATTTGCAGTCAATTAAATTTTGTACAGATATTTGTTTTCAAACCCATCCAGTGTAGCTGCTCTCAAATCTAAATATAAGATCTCAAAAGAAAAGGGGACTGTTATCTTAAATATTCTTCCCATAGCTATCTTTAGCTGAGACCAGTGTTGCTGGAGTCCAAAACACATGACAATGGTTTGAATTTTTTTCCCCATGAAACCTCCAGCAACACAATTCTTTATTTAGGAAACTACTTTGTGCAGGTGTTCTGATGGTGATGGTGAAGAGGACTGTCTAACTCTGGAAGGCCGTAACATATAAATCATAATTTTCATATTTATGACACCATTCATTTCACCCTTCTTGTCCTGTCGATGGGGACACTGTGGGGGGGGGGGGGATAGAAACATAGCATGGCATTTCTGTCAGTCAGGATGATTAAGATCCCAAATCATACCAGAAAAATATCCCCAAATAGCAGAACAGTCCTCGACTCTAAACAGGTCAGGGTTTGTTTTTTCCTTTAATTTGTCACCAATCTGTAAATGAATCACTGAAAATCTGTTTGAGGATATTAGTCACAAAATACGGCATTCAAAATAAAACAAACTGCAGTTTTTATTTCATTCTCTGTTTATTCTTAAAGTTTAAACTCATTGTGTGGTGAGAGATGGGGTAGATTTAACTCTTGATTTCTGGAATTTGGAATCACAAGCACATTAAGGCATGCTCTGTGTGGCTCTCAGGCTCTGCCAGAGAACCACCTACAGAAAATGTCCATATATTCTCTGTGAGACAGGAAGAGTGAGAGAAGCTGGTAGTAAAAGAAGATCGAAGAGACACGGCGCTTAAATGTTACAGCAACAAAAGGTTACCAAGGAGTCAGTGCAGGTAAACCAACAGACACGCTGAAGTTGTCATCACAACTGCTCTGACAAAAACATTACAAATTTCACACTGATTAAAACAGATCACTCTGTACTTTACTAGCACACAATCAGCTACCTTAATTAATCTCATGTGACTCATGTGACAAGTTTGATAATTCAGTTACAAGTATGGAGATCATAAAAATGACTTGGTCTAATGATCTGACAGTGCCTTTCTCCCTGTGGTCACTGCCAAGAATTGTTCATGTGGAGCCACCTGTTGTAAAGTTAGGCACATTACAGCTGCTTTTACTTCAAGACTCACAGATACCAGTTGAAACAGTTCATGTGAATTACATTTGTATTTTTATACAAATCCTAAACTTTACTTGTCATAAACTGGGGTGGGGGTTATGGCCTTACTGTGCGCCATAAAAATATGACTCATTTAGTGCATTTCCAAGCTGTCCAATTTCTGCAGACAAAGAGAAAGAAAGAAAGAAAAGTGCAGCCACTCGAGAATGACTGGATTTTGAACTTAATCACATTTTGTGAATACCAGAAAATCTTTCCCAGGCTAAAGACCACCTGCTTTAAGGTGATTTCCTCATCTTTAAGCCCTTGGAAGTTATTGTTTGTCAGTTCCCATCCAATCAATTTGGCCAAATTAACCCACTTGACCTTTTGCACCCAATTTCATACATTCTTTCACCCTGAGTAAGCTGTCAGAATGACTGATATTATTGTGATTAACAAACCTTGGTGTAGTGTTGTAGTCATCCAGTGCACGTGGTACTGTTTTTGCTCACATAAAAGAAAACTAAGAGATGAAATAAAGACACTGCTAATTAAATCAGCCTCCTGACAGAGGAAAAAAAAAA
>VUQG01020034.1:0-14796 GCA_015106755.1 Etia nguti
GAGTTATTTGGGCATAACAAGGGGCGTTATGCATGGAGGAAAAAGAACACAGCATTCCAAGAAAAACACCTGCTACCTACAGTAAAATATGGTGGTGGTTCCATCATGCTGTGGGGCTGTGTGGCCAGTGCAGGGACTGGGAATCTTGTCAAAGTTGAGGGACACATGGATTCCACTCAGTATCAGCAGATTCTGGAGACCAATGTCCAGGAATCAGTGACAAAGCTGAAGCTGCGCCGGGGCTGGATCTTTCAACAAGACAACGACCCGAAACACTGCTCAAAATCCACTAAGGCATTCATGCAGAGGAACAAGTACAACGTTCTGGAATGGCCATCTCAGTCCCCAGACCTGAATATTATTGAAAACCTGTGGTGTGAGTTAAAGAGAGCTGTCCATGCTCGGAAGCCATCAAACCTGAATGAACTAGAGATATTTTGTAAAGAGGAATGGTCCAAAATACCTTCAACCACAATCCAGACTCTCATTTGAAGCTACAGGAAGCGTTTAGAGGCTGTAATTTCTGCAAAAGGAGGATCTACTAAATATTGATGTAATTTTTCTGTTGGGGTGCCCAAATTTATGCACCTGCCTAATTTAGTTTAAGTAACTATTGCACACTTTCTGTAAATCCTATAAACTTCATTTTACTTCTCAAATATCATTGTGTTCATCTACTATATGATATATTTAAATGAAATTGCTGATGCAAACAACCGATGATTTATAAAGGAAAATAGTGAAAATTATCAGGGGTGCCCAAACTTTTGCATCCCACTGTATATTAGTTTTCCTGCAAGATACTGTTTGCTGTGCATTCTTCTGGTTAGGTATGTCTTCAAGGTAAGTCACAGGTATGATTTTACTTTGAAAACCTGGAATGTCCACCTTTTATGCTCACTGTATGATTCAGCAAACCCTACATATTCAGACCACTCTATTGCTCCTGAACCTTGACTTGACTTGGATAGAAGGCGGAAAAAGAATCTAATCAAATATACACAAAACACCTCGGGTAGATTGTGTTTTAATGTGAATACCAAAACTGTTTACATCACACTCATAACAGTTTGGAGGAATGAAACAAGGCTTTAACATGTTGTTTGTATGCTCTAAATGTAATTGTTTTAGTTTGCATACATGGACCTTTTCAGAATGTGTCTATCATATTAACATCAGATATAGGTCACATTCAGAAATATCAATTAAGATGTGATCTTGAATGCAAAATGCAAAATTTACTGGAGATCTATAATGTTTGGAAGTGACAGAGCCAGTGGATTTTTAAAAAAAATTCTGGATAGCAGAATCACATTTCAGTGTCTGCTATGCACATACTGCTGCCAATCATCCTCCTGTGGAGAAGAGCAAGGCAAAGGTGCATCGCCTCGGTGCTTCATGCAAATGAAATGGAGGCTGTTGTCAGCAATATAACACTCACTGTCGATCAACAAGCTGTGTGTGTGTGTGTGTGTGTGTCCATTTCTGTCTGTGTTCATTTCTGGGCTGTAGTGTGGCTATGTTTGAATGTATGGCTACTTTTTGTGTGTCTTGTAACATATTTATGCAGAAATGTGTATGCATTTATGCTCTGTGCAAATGGTGTATATCTCAATGTTTATTGTATAAAGATATATATCTTTGCTGTTTCTATGACTGCACTCTTGTTGAATCTGCTGAAGCCACTCTTCCAGTTTGGAGGTTAGAACTCCTATTACCATGAGGACCACTTTGGACTTTGCTTTCACATCTGTTCAAGTTGTTCTTTCAGCCCCTGATATTTTTCTCTCTACAACTGGACTTTTCTGCTTCTTGTTAACCATCACAATGTCTGCTTGTTTAACCAGCTACTAACTGTCTGTCTGGTTAAACAAGTCCCACAGGACTTTCACACAGTTTTTCTCAAACACCTTCAGCATTATCTCCTATTGGGAGTTGGGGACTTCTAATCCATATGTGGCACAGATGTTTCTGTACACTATGCTAGAAACTTGGATTGGCTTCTTAGTGTATGCTGTCCTAGCTCTTACATCCTGCTACTATGTACTGGATATTCTCTAGGGTACGCTTGCACAGTGTGCTACTTGAATCCTGCTGGCTGTGGTAGATACCCGCCTTTATGGATCTAATGCTTAGGGCCTGTTCTTCTGCTGACATAAAATCGGATCAAAGCCTCTGTGCTGTTCTTTAACTGCACATTTTTTGAAGTCAATCCAGGTGGGTTCTCTCCCTGGTTTTATGGTCCTAGTGTACTGCTATATCAACCAGGTGCTGGTGCTTTGACCCTTTGGTGTTATTTCCAATGCACTTCTGAATTTTGCTCACGTGTTGACTCATGTGGCTACTTAGCTTGGTTGCTATGATGCCTGAGAAGAGCTTCAGTGTTGCAGAGAGGCAGATAATTGGTTGGTAGTTAGATAGCTGTATGTTTGTGAGAATCCTTCATGATCAGGATTGCCTCCCCTGTGTTAACCAGTCCAGATGATGTTCATGTTCTGGGAAATTGTAGTCTGCTCTTAGGTCCACCAGCCACTTGGCACTCGTGTTATGTGACCACTCTTTCCAGACCCACCCAGAGCTGAGATTGAGCAGTCTCATCTCTGGGTGAGTCTGCCCTTATATTCTTGTTCGCTTGCTGCTGAAAGTACACCATGGACGGGTTTTTGGAGAACAGGCCATTTATTTTCTTGGCTTCTGCTTCTCTTGTGTATGATTTTAGCCTATTGACCAGAGCTGTCAGTGTAATTCCATATGAGCAATATTTGACTTTAGCTTAGAGTAGCTTAATACACCGATTTCAACAGCAGTAAAATGACAAAGTCAAATTATAGTCTTGCTGAAAGCATCACTGATTTCTTTCCCCTTCAACAGTTTTCAGCCATTTTGCAAAAGACTTCACATAGCTTAGTATGTAGATGTGATACAAACATGATGTTTATCTTGGTAATGATGGTTTGTGTAATCTCATTTTACCACCAACGGTTGAAACATGATTTTTTTTAGATGATAATGTTTGATGGGTATAAATAGAATGGGCAATAAACCAATACTGCATATTGTTCAAGACTGAAAATTCACTTTAAGCAGAGAGAATCCTGGGCTAATGATTCTGTATGCTAATGGATTCATCTGACACCAACAGTGAGGCAGATGATGAAACATATGGGGTCTGAGACAGAGGCCCTGAAGGGACAATTTACAGTATAACACAATCTGCATATATAAACGGTTTCCTGGAAATAGGCTGCAGTCTAATCCTCCAGATTAATCATTCATGTTAATATGCCTTAAGGAAAGTCCTGCAAAGCTGACACTTTGAGTGGCAAAAAAGAAGTTGGTCCCTTCATGAAAGCTTTTAATAAATCACTGTCCAAACATACTAAATAATAATAAACCTGAAATGCTGCCATGCCTACAAGCTTAATCAGATTTTCTTTAAACTGTTATGGTGGTGCTGAACATGCTAAATAGGGACTTGAATTAATTTCAGCAAACTGTGCAAATCATCAGATGAAGTGTCAAAATAAGTGCAAAATAAAAAAAAAATGATATGATTTTAGTTTTGAATATATGTATCTACTCCATTTCCTTTCCTCTTACCATTTGAGATACAAACCAGTATTTATAAAGCTAGTTTCACCCCAAAGTACCTTTGAAACTTTGAATTGCAGAATAGAAGAGAACCAAGTGAAAAAAGTGTATAAAGCAGTGACAAAAGCCTCACATACTCACTCATAAGTCAAGCACAAACCTTGACCTCCACTTTCAAAGATGACAACAATGACACAAACAGAAACCCTTAGAGAAAATACAGTCTTGTTTACTGGTGACAGTTTTGGCAGTTTAATGACTAACTGTCCACACTTGATATGGACTAAACTGCCCTCTGTGACACTAAAGAGGAATGAAAAATGCTGTTTAAATTTGAGAAGACAACTGCAGCCAAAAAGCTAGTGTCTATTTCTAATGTCCCAAATTGAGTAAGTAATGCTTCACAGCTGTGGAGTAAAAAGGAAAAACCTTGGGCACTATAGAAACAATTAGAAGAATGTCTGCAATATAAAAACTTTGTCTCCATCACCAGGCCAATGTGAAATAGTGAAAAACTCAAAAATGAAAAAATGCACATTTTTTCTTCCCCTGAAACATAAATTATAGAGTGAATTACATCTCTACAAAGAGTCGGTGACAATGAAGCTATTTGCCTGATTACCTAGAAATCCTCTGCTCCTCACAACAAAAATGATGCACAAAAACAGTACAATGACTTTAGTTACAGTAGCTCTAGGAAGCTCCAATGCTCAGCAGGCTTCTAAAAATAGTGGTGAGCTGTGTTTTAGGATTTGGACTAGCTACAAGGACGTGTAAGAAACAGTTCCAAACATGAATGAGAAGACCAGTTAATCTTGTTCCATTATCATCTGATGTAAAATTCTTTATCTTTGATGGAAAGAAGAATGATGGTGCCACAAGTTGAGGATCTCACTTTGTAATTTACTAATCTAATTGTGATCTCCGGATGTGCTTTATTTGATGGGGCTTTAATCACAACATATGGACTCTGCAGTTGTGGTTGAAGTGCCAGTAAATTGCCCAGGCATGTGATTTGGAAGAGGGCGCCAATAAAATGGTGCCTTAGCAAGCACAAAACAGGCCAATCATTGCTTCTTAATTACCTGTCTGAAACCCAGCCTGTGTGTGTGCGCGCATGTGTGTGTCAAACAGCAAAAGAGAGACAGAGTTATGGCGAGCCTGCTTCTCTCCTGGCTGCTATGTTTATAAGGGGTCAGTCATATCACGTCTTTACATGAAATTCATGTTAGAGAACACAAACATCGTTACTGCGTTTCTGTTCTACAGAACACTGACAAAATGTATACACCTCACAGTTTTATAATCTGTTTCTAACTTGTCTGCATGCACAGTTTCCTTGTTTGCAATTAAAAGGTTTCCTTCAAAATTTAAGATATCCAGTAGCCTAAAAGCTGCTGCAGAGTCTGACTAAATAAATTCTGGCATCAAAGTAAAACTATCAGGAGGCTGTTAATCAAGTTTTTTTCCTCCTATTTTCTCCCCTGTTCTTCCTTATGGGAAGTGATTTTTGGACCATCCTGTTCTATATTCACAGATCTTGCAACAATCTTCTACACGTTAGTTCCAGTGGAACAACTACGCTATTACATGGCCACGTGCATGTTTTATCAATGCCGTTGGTCACGTGATCCTCCTTTCTAGGTGTCTAAAGTAAGCTATTCACCTTTCAAAACTCTTTTGTTTGTGGATTCTTCTGAAGTAACCTGTCTCCTCTTCTTTCTCTCTCACTTCATCATTGCTCCCCTTCTCATCTGATCCTCATCTTATGTTTCCTGTCTGACTCTTGCCATCTATCTGTTGCGGTCCTGTCAATCCACCCCTTGGCCTCTGCCTCTGTTCTCTTGCTCTCATTTGCAAGCCAAGTCCAATTTATTCCTCAAGTGCTTTTATCAAACAAGTTTGTCAGAAAGTGCTTTACACAGAAACACAAATACAGATAAAAGAAAAAAGATAAGAGGAAGGAAGGACAAGCAAATCACAAATAACAAGATAAGGCCAGATGGATCCTCTTTGTGTGTATGCATGTGCGTGTCTTCTACACCTGCCTATAGAGGCCTATAGAGCCATAACTGCCACATAATCTAAGACCTGTCAAAATGTAAAATAAGTAAATATTACTATAATCCTGCACTTTTAGCAACTGTGAAGTTTAAAAATGTCCTATTTCTACTTAAATGATCTTTAAATATTACAACTTTCAGTAGACTTGCTTCACATGGCAAATTAGCATAATTACCAGGAGTTTCTTGAACGTTCTTTGCCTTTTACTGAGATTTTCCCTGAGATTAACTCACACTGGAATCAACCTCAATGTGGTAGAGATCTTTTAATACATGCAGGGTTTATTGTCTGTGCTTAAGACATTCTAGTGAATTTCAGGCTTAACTTCTTGTAAAGTTGAGCTCTGCATGATCAGACTTTGATATACTACATTCTTTAAATGTAAGTGCTCTTGTAATTATCAAGTGCACTTAAAGCAAAGATACAGATACTCAAATATTTAACACTGCAGATATAGCTAGTAGCATTCAGGATTGAGAATCTGGCAGGTTTCAAATGTATAACCAGACTTTTTCTATATTGCACCGGCTGGTCTGACAACTAGACTTTACTGTCCACTTATCAGAAACGTCTCTTTTTTTCAGTCCCCCATTTCTTTTGATGTCTTTTTTTGGTTCCTGTTTCAATATACCACATCTCTTTTGGACTTCTCTCTCTTTCTCTTTCTCTTTTTTTCAGTATTTTTATGGTGTGTTATTTTTTTTCTGTTACAAACATTTTTTTTCCAATCCCCTTTTCCCTTTCCTTCTCTATCCTTCCCCTGTTTTTCCACAGTATTTTCCACACCATTGTTTGTTAATGTTTTTACATATTAAAACATAAAGCATGTGTGTGTATAAGCTTCAGTATTGGTATGCATGTGTGTGCTTGTGCATCCAAACCGGTATGTGGAATTCTATGTATATTTGGCTTATTGTGTTTTGTGACTGAAGGTGTTTGTGTATGTTAAAGTTACAAGGAAAAATCATCAGCATGCATCACTCTTGTCACTCAATCTGCATTTGAGTGTGTTTAGCAATATATATATATATGTGTGTGTGTGCTTGTGTCTGTGCATATATCTGTGTGACCTCCCTGCAGCTGTGTACTCATGCATGGCTGCCACTGGAATGCCTGCTGCTGCCATCGAAGGCTGCTGCCTGCTGCTATTCAGGACAAAAACACAGATTAACACACTCACAAACTCTGTAAAATTTCTGGACTTTCACTTTGAAATTTCTATCATTTAAGATTACTTCAGTGGTATTATGTCTTGTGGTTAAACCAACTAGTCAGTCAACAATATATTCTTAATCACCCTTTTCTAAGAATGAGACATGATGACAGTAACCATTTAAAATACAGGTACAGCAGGCTACTTGACTTTTTTCACCCTGTGAACTGATGTAAACTTGTGTTGTGACAAAAGGCAAAGCAGCCTGATAAAAACATCATGTGTAAATGTGTGCATGTGTGTGGATGTGTGTCTGGTTTTCCCGGTTCAGAAAATCCAAAAGCTAACAAGGAATCATAGCATCCAAAGCACACCTAAGAAAACACACCTAAGAAACTTGGAGAAACAAGAGCACAGCAACATGTACATGACAAAGGACGAGGGGAGACTTCTACAAATGATACAGAAGATAAGAAGGGGAGCAGTAACAGATCAGAAGCACAGCTGAAACTAATCAGAGACAACGAGGTAAGGGAAGTAAGACTAAATACAGGGAGTAACAAAATAAAACAGGAAGTAACTAACCAATGAATCAGTAACAGAGATAAAGACTTAGCAAGCTGCAGAATGCACAAAACCCAGGACCATGACAAATTGCATTTGCTTGTATGTCTACACCAGGGGTGGGCAACTCCAGGCCTCAAGGGCCAGTGTCCTGCAGGTTTTAGATATCACCCTGGGTCAACACACCTGAATCAAATGTTTACTTCATTACCAGGCTTCTGAAGAACTTCAAGACATGTTGAGGAGGAAATTTAGCCATTTAAATCAGCTGTGTTGGATCGAGGACACATCTAAAACCTGCAGGACACTGGCCCTTGAGGCCTGGAGTTGGACACCCCTGGTCTACACAATGTTACAGTCAAGTTCCAAAACATTTTGGATTGCCCTTAGCTCAGCAGACTTTTACTGTAGAAACAGGAAATGTTCTGTCATTAATATGAGTAAAAGCGAAATAAAAGCAATCTGAAAAGGGTCAGTGACATCTCCCAAAACTGTGGTCTTCTCTAGCTCTATAGCACATTAATCAAATTGTTAAAAAAGAAAAACATCCTTACTGCAGTGCTGAAGCAATGAATTAGTTTCTTCTTTTTTGAGATTTTGCAATGGTTCTCACTTTTTGTTAATTAAATAATACAACAGTCTAACACAGATCAGGCTAGTGAGCAGTTTTTTAAAGGGGGAGAAATATATTGGCAAAAAGGGCTTCAAAATAAAAACAGGAGTGAAAGAAGACGAGGGCACAATGATATTTAGGATGTAAAGTCAGAACCAAAAAATGGAAACAGGAAGAATATACATGTTCATTGACAAGTTCTAACAGAAACAGTTAAACATGAAAAAAAGGAAAATACTGAAAAAGATAAGACTGGTTGGGGGTAAATAATTGCTTTTTATCAATCTTGTCTTTGAGAGTGACTGCAGGGGGACTTCATGGTAACTGAGGCTGTTTCGTCTGAAATCATACCATAGCATCGTGTGTCACAATGGACTGCAACTGTGCAGCTACAGTTATCTCTGTAGATCTTTACAGAACTTTTACCACAGCATCCACATGGTGCCCGGCAATTTCTGTAATCAATGCCTTCATTTTTCAAAGCTGTGTCTGTTAAAATCTAATAAAACGGTAAAGAAAGAAATGTTTTTCTATTAAGAAAAATGCAATACCTAAGCATCCTTAAAACCTTGCAAACACCCAGTCATGGATACGGTAACAATTAAAAGTGTGACACAGATTCAACTTTACATACAAGCATGCAGTTATTTTCACTTTCTTGCATTTACATTTTATAAAACCTTAATATGCATTTAAACTAAATATTCAGGCAACTCACCCTTTTACTCACTTCCAATCACAAAGAAATAATATTTTTGTATATAGAATGCCTGAAGACACTGAAGGGAACAACTTACCCTTCAGTGTTTTTAGAAACTTTTATTAAATCAGAGTTGTCCCTAAGTGATACTGAGCTGGGAATACAAAGATGTCACAGAGCTCTAGGCCCGAACTCACCGCAGAATGCCAGGAAAAAGAAAGGGAATGAGGTTCTTCTGAATGGAGTGAGAATGTACTTTTTTACAGCTTAAAGAAAAAGAAATTTGCTTCCACCAGCGAAACGCTGTGTCTTCCTCAGAGACAGCACCATAACTTATAACAGTGCTGCGGAGGCCGCCGAGGACCTGAACAAGACGAAGGTCCCGAGCTTCACAGCGGAAGAGACTCGATCCACAGAATCAACATGGGAAACGCTGAAGAACTTTGCCAGGAAGACACCGGATACGTGACGAACAACAAGAGAGAGCCCAGACGATGCTCCAGGAATTTCGTCATGAACCGGGAGACACAGCCTGATCATGTTTTAGATTGAAATCGACATCTTATCCAGGTAACTTCAGGGTTAACCCTGGGGTTTTCTGTACTATTAAGGTGGTTCAGTTCTTACTGGAGTAAACCACCATGTTAAGTTATGCTGTGAACCTAACCTGCTCCAGGTTATGTTTTCCACTCTCACGCACTCAAACACTTCTCTCCAGTAGCTGTTTTGCTTTCAGTCTGTAGTGTGTGTTCATATTTTTCTAATATTATAGTTTTACCTTTCTTAGTAAATTCACTTGCTGTTTCCAATATACTTATCCATAACTGTGCTTGGTCACATGCTGGCACTGCCACTCCTTTTAACTGAACATGTAGTGGAAACCCTGGATTAACTTGATAACTAGCTTTGTGTAACTCCTTATCCTGATTGCTGATGTTAGGGTAAGTGATTCATATAACAGTAAGATACCCTGGGTATGTTGAATTCACTTCACAGTACAGGCCTTGAGTTGTTTATGTTATGCCTCTACCCCCAAGACAGCCTTTAAAGTTACATTAGTAAAAATATTAATATATCCAGTAGTACACATTAGCATGTTATCATTAGGGATAAAGGTTTTCATAAGCAAACAAACAAAAATTAAAATATAAAAACACATCCCTTACTCAGTAAAAACATTTTTAAAAAATCTGCATATCATCATGAAAACTTACCAATTTATAGAATTATCAATAATCTGTGGGCTTTGTTTTAGTTCTTTTTTTCATGGGCTTTATAACACAGGATGAATAATCCCATCAGGAAAAGATTCTTAGACGGTGTCAAGCCAGTAAAGCATGCTCCCCTTTCCTTGTGTTTACATCTCTCTCATTGCTGAGAAAGGCTCATGATGGCATGTGCTGCAGATGAGGCGCCTTGAACAGAGAAATAGAAGCAGATAGACACAGGGAAATCTTCTTGTTGTATGATAAACAGCATCAATGCTAATGTGAAAAAGCTTCTGGTTTCAACCCGGCATCATCAGAATGTGAAGCTGAATGTTTAAAGGTTAGAGCTGATCAGAGATTAAGGCCTTTAAAGATGGTGCTTATGATGCATAAGCTGCTTGGAGTGGAGTTGCTGATATGATCCTTAATTTAAAATCCAAAACATATTGGTAAGAACAAACTGGATTCATTTTTCAGCTTTCATGAGTTTTTGTTTGCTTGTTTGTTTGTTTTGTTTTTATTTTTCAGTTTGCAGCTTTAGTTTCTTCATTTGACTATAATTCCATATGGAAAAGAGCCAGAGAGGAGGAGAAGAACAAGAGAGAAATATGAGCTATGCAGGTATATCAAACACACTCTGGGGGACTTATTAAGCATCTCACTTCAAAAAACAAAGCATGAAATCAAATGATGAGACTGAGTGACATGCTGTTTAAAACTCCCAGCTCCACAGAACTCACAGGAGAGTTTAACTTTGTGTACACTACAAAAGTTGTTTCAATAAAGCAAGAGCAAATTTTTAGCATTACTATTTTTTTTGGTACAGATTTGACTTATCAAAGATTAGAATTTTTTAAAAAGAAGTGCGATTAAAGACATTATATCACTTACCAAGTTCGAAAAACGCTCATAAGGACAACACTGACAAGCAACAACCAAACCCATGTAATTATTTGATCATACTTCCAATTGTAGCAGCAGAGCAGCTTTGATTTATTTCAAAGGCAGCAGTACCTGGTGTGGCTAATAGCTGAAGAGGAGACTGGCGGTAAGTCACTGTGGATAAAAGCTGCAGCTAAAATGACTATAATGCACAAGAGTAGCCTACAGTGGCAGGTTCAGGTGGAGGTGACCATCGCCTTTCAGCTGAAGTCCGATTCCCTGCTGCTCTGGCTCTTTGAAGTCCACATGAAATGGGATTGTATGATGTTTATCTGACACACTGTGGTAATATTCCCACTCTAACAACCGTCCTTTACTCCTCTCAACCTTGTTCTTCCTACTTTTCCTTCCTCTAAAACCGCTCTACTGACTTTTTTTCTTCTGAGATTTTTAATTTAGTCTTGGCTGCTCCTGTATTTTTTCCCCTGATCTATATTACATTTTTTTTCTTCACGTCCACCCTACATTTCATGATAGTATAAAATATCATTCTAGTTATAGGTAAAACACATTTTTTTAAAAATGTTTGAATCAACAACCTGCTTTATCATTTTAAAAAGCGTAATATTTAGGCTCTGCCAGGTGTCAGGAAGAAACTTTCTGCACTTATGTATGTAATAATAAAAAGAAAGTAAGAAAGAAAACACTAACAAGAGGAGCCTATAGAGAGTTTATAGAGCTCGTTGTTGAGCTTGTCTTGGAAAAGCACAACAGTGAATTCAGATCATGATGTCAGACAAGACGGGCTAAAATTAATTCATTAAAAAAAGGAGCATAATCTATAAAATCAGCTACTGCACTGATTTTATACTTCTTACACTTACACACAGCTAATATTATGGACAAGCATAGTGCCCAATGATTATGGACTAGGTAAAGCATTTGTTTTGGAGCACTGTGTGCTAACCTACTGACTTCTTTGCCCACAGAGGTGCACATAAAAAAAAGGAGTACAGGTTTTGATTTTCAACAATTGCTTGTTCGATAAAGTGCGTTTCTCGGTGACTTACCATTGCAGGTAAGTCTGTCCTTTTTCATTCTCACAACAGCTACAGCTATTACTTTGGTTGGAGGACTGGTTTTCTTAGCCCTGCTATAAGTAGTCAGTTCTGTCTCTCTAACTTCTGCCATCTCCTATCAGTCATTTACCTTCTCCTCCTCAGTTCATTTCTCTTGTACGTATACATATAAAGATCTGTAAATACACAGATTTCCTAGTTTCTCTCAAAAAGCTATAGTAAAACCAGATAGAGAGCTGGACTGGAAGAAAGGCACTGCACACAGACACATGCACACACTTAAGAGAAGGATGGCTATTAGGTAATACAATACAGTCCAGCAGAAATTCAGTAACTATTAATTGTTAGGATAAATGGTGAGTTATTACATTTAAGTCATTTATGATTCAAAATGTTATTGTTGACATTCTCACAGCTCCACAGTGCAAAGTTGCACCATTTCTGCAGCAGCATGTCTTATCAACAAATTACTGTTTTGGTAAATCAAATCTTAGCACCCATAAAAATAGTAAGCACTAATGTAGCATATAGCACTACACATCATCATAGCAAAGGTACAACAAAATGAAACAAATCATTACAGTGATGTAATAATGGTATCAAATTATTATTATATTGCCCGATTTGAGTCCGACCCTTGGCCTTTGCTTTGTTTCCTCCCTGGCTTTCTTTCCAGGCCTGCTCTACACACCTGAAGTCTCAAATCTTTAAACAATCTAAAGCTAATAAATATAGTGAAGAAGCATTTTAAAATGATCAAGTGTAATCAAAACTATACCTCTCGTGATCTTATGAAAGCAATGACAAATAATAGCATTATGGATCAAATGGGAAATGATGAAAGCACTGGGCTTTCAAAAAGGCCAGGCAACAGCCCAGCTGGTCACTGGTGGTCTTACTAGATCTTTTATTTTCCTTTTATTTAAACTGCTTCCCTTAGTGCAGGTAGCATGAATAGGTTTTAAAACCTTCTCTGTATCCTCCTAAAAGGGATTCTGACACCATTACAGTGCTTGCCTAATTCAACCAAAAGTCCAATTTCATAAAATTACAAAAAAATATGGAAGGAATAAAAAAGCAGCAAACTTATTTTTATAATTATGTGTGTAATGAAGTATTACAGCGCTTTGATTTTTGAGTGGAATTATTTAAACCTGTAAGTATTATCTCAGTGAGAATCTGAGCATTTCAACATATCAACATTTTAGTGTATAAATTGTGCTTTTAAAGGGGAAGGTCATGATGTAAGTTTCTTTTTTTTATAAGACTTGTTTTTGGCGCTTTTGGCAAGGATGCTTCTGTTAAGCTAGAAAGCAGGTCATAGGTTAGTCACATACACTGAAGAACATTAGAGAAGCCCTGATAAGAACCTTTTCAGGAACCTTTTTAGGAACCAGCCATCCTGTATCCTGTGTCACGTGTAAACTTGACACGTCAATGTTATCAGTCAGTGTCCTCGACTAACGCAACGTATAAGTAAACTACTACAACAGTGGTGGCTGAAAAATCAAAGTTTTAAGGTTTACGACTTACAGCTAATGTTTTGGATAGTCTGTCCTTTGTGTCCTGAAGCTGGAGGATATGACAGAGAAGTGATCTATCTGACAAAGATGTGAGGTGCAAAGGGATAAAGCTGACAGTGTGACAACAGGGTAGACCTTGCAGCTGCATAAATAGCAATACACACACACACAAACTTTCAAAGACAAAATAGTATAACCCACCAGCTGGAAAAGGTGTGAACATCAGTCACCCTGTTGCTTTTTCTGTAGTGGTTCTATACTACACAGACTAGTAGCTTCAGCAAGGATGAAGACAAGTGTCTTGCTTACTTCCTCCTACTCGCACATCACATCATAACAGCTGATCATACCAGCATAAAGATAAGTATTCCAAGTTCACATGAAAAGACTAGAAAGCAAAGAATCTGTGTGGAAAAAATATCAAAACTTTTAGAAGCTGCACACAAGCCAACTGTTCGTTGAATTTGGAATTAAACAAAAATGTTTTCAGGAAATTGCTAATGTCTGCATTGCAACAAAGTGTGTGTGTGTGTGTGTGTGGGGGGGTTCTGTGGGTGACTATTACCCTGATCAGTATCTTGTTTTACTATCTTAGCATATTACTTTTCTATTTCTCAGACATTCATGGAGACAGTGGTAACATATTAATGTTCAAGTTCAGGAAGAGAGCACATGAATAATTCAGTATTTCTTAAACTTTGACAGACATTCAAGGCCAAAGCAGTAGCATATTAGCTAGTCTTTTAACTTAGCATATCTAGTTAATTGTCAATTTTTTCTGGGACTCTGGTGCAGCCAGTGAATATGCCACCCAATACTGTCAGCTTTAAGTACCAGTCATTGTTAAAAAAAATACATAATTAAAAGCTAATTTGCTGTGTGGCAATAGCCAGTGGTTATGACACTGCATTAAGGGCAGTTGCTATCCTTCTTGTCTAACATCTTGTCTACAGGGTGGGCCATTTATATGGATACACCGTAATAACATGGGAATGGTTGGTGATATTAAAGTCCTGTTTGTGGCACATTAGTATATGTGAGGGGGCAAACTCCTCAAGATGGGTGGTGACCATGGTGGCCATTTAGAAGTCGGCCATCTTGGATACAACTTTTGTTTTTTCAATAGGAAGAGGGCCATGTGACACATCAAACTTATTGGTAATGTCACAAGAAAAACAATGGTGTGCTTGGTTTCAACGTAACTTGATTCTTTCATGAGTTATTTACAAGTTTCTGACCACTTATAAAATGTGTTCAATGTGCTGCCCATTGTGTTGGATTGTCAATGCAACCCTCTTCTCCCACTCTTCACACATTGATAGCAACACCGCAGGAGAAATGCCAGCACAGGCATCCAGTATCTGTAGTTTCAGGTGCTGCACGTCTCGTATCTTCACACCATAGACAATTGCCTTCAGA
>VUQG01020036.1:0-20044 GCA_015106755.1 Etia nguti
GGGCAATCTTGGAAGAAAACCTCTTGGAGTCTGCAAAAGACTTGAGACTGGGGCGGAGTTTCACCTTCCAGCGGGACAACCACCCTAAACATAAAGCCAGGGCAACAATGGAATGGTTTAAAACAAAACATATCCATGTGTTAGAATGGCCCAGTCAAAGTCCAGATCTAAATCCAATCGAGAATCTGTGGCAAAATCTGAAAACTGCTGTTCACAAACGTTGTCCATCTAATCTGACTGAGCTGGAGCTGTTTTGCAAAGAAGAATGGGCAAGGATTTCAGTCTCTAGACGTGCAAAGCTGGTAGAGACATACCCTAAAAGACTGGCAGCTGTAATTGGCTTATGAGGAGACTTATGGGAAAACTCTCCTCTAAAAAGTTCTTGATGTCAGCCTGACTTCCTCTGCTGCACCCTGACAGATGGGTATTCATCTGAGGTGGTGGGAATGAGGTGAAGGCAAAAAATATCACATCATTTTTGGAGGATGGTGGAAAAGTGTCCTCAGGCCAACTCGCGTTTGATCATTCCCACAGACTAATGCGAGCATGAGCCAGAGAGGATGAGGAGCAGAGGAGAAGAAGAAGACACAAGGGGGGGAAAAAAGGAGACCTCTATCATTCCCTCTCCTTTTGTCTTTAGCCAGGCCTCGGCCTTTTCTCTTTCTCTTTCTCTATAAGAAAGATGACAAAATGGGATGACTGTGAATGGGTGGCTGGTTACCCGGGTAACAATAACGAGGGCACTGCGTGGCAAATCCAATTTGCCATGGCACTTTCTGACTCATTGGAGGTGCACGTGTGTGAGTTAGTGTGTGTCCTGCACATTATGGCTTCATGTGGCTAAGGGAAGATGGCCATGATGTAACAAACCGCCACAAAGCCTGCACATATTCATGCATGCAGACGTGCACAGGCCAAAACATCTGCTCCAGCTTCCTGAAACGTCTTTAAAACCCTCAAGAATGCAAACTATAGAGAAGATCTATATGTTATAGCATAGTTTAGTGGCATAGTGTTGTAATCACCTGAGAGATACAAGAAGGAGCACTCATATTTTGGATCTAAAAGTGGATATAATGATTCATGCATAAAACACAATGCAAACAGTGCAGACTGCTGAGTTACATCCTTCATGAATCAGCCTGCAAACAGGAGAACATGAGAGTGAATGAACTTCTAAAACAGCAAATGAGTTGTGAAATCCTAGAAGTATCATCCACTCTCACATTATTCAAGAGAAACCACATAAACCGACTTTCACCGGGACAAACCTGCAGCCTGTGATTGCATCAGTGCGCTGCGTGGTTTAGTGTGCAGGAAGAGCTCGGTGAGATGACAGAAAACAGCCGAGGCTGGTAATGAAAACACACAGAAGTAACTTTGCAAGAGAACAACTAGCAGATACCTACTGTAAGCATATCGATATCTTTTCATCTTAATGTGGTTGTATGTCTTGACTCTGCGATGCATTGTGCCAGAGGATAATCCAAAGTGATGGCTTCTTAACAGTGTGAAGCCTGCTACTCCTTTTGTGCTATCACCACTTTCTATTTTTGTGCTCTCTCTCCCTGTCTCTCCCTGCCGCTATTGTATTTTGTCTTTCTTTCCGCTTCACAATTGGATCCTTTTCTCTTGCTCATTCACTCTTTGCCTTTCTGTGTCTGTCAGAGTGCAAAGAGGGCATCAGACAATGGCTGCAATACAGCCGCTGCACGCCGGCTGTGCGGGCTGGCACCGCAGAGATGGCGGTACTCATGCTGTGGCCTGCTGCTCCCGGGTACACCTGGAGGGAAGAGATAACAGGCGGCTGAAGCGCTCAGTCAAAAGAATCAGTGGACCTCGACCCTGTCTGTTCGTTTGGTCTCTGTGACCCTGAGTGCTAAATTTACACGGATGTCCTCGATGCACGTTCATGCTGCTGATCTATGTGGGTTTTTCTAGGGTGTGCAGAGAGTGGTCTGAAAAAGAGAAAATATTCAGGAAGCAGCAGTTCTCTTGGTGAAAATGCCTTGTTGATTCCGGAGGTCAGAGGGGAATGAACAAACTAATTCAAGATAATAGTAACACTCAAATATCCATTGTTACAACCATGGTATGCAGAAGAGCATCTCTAAAGAGCAGATGGGCCACAGCAGAAGACCACAGACTCACCAAAACTGGATAACAGAAGACTGAAGAACATCACCTTGACTGATGAGTCTCAGTTTTTCCTGTGACATAGGGTCAAAATTTGGTGTAAACAACATGAAAGCATGGATCCATCCTGCCTTGCTTCACCAGCTCAGGCTGCTGGTGCTGTAATGGAGTGGGGGATATTTTCTTGGCACACTTTGGGCCCCTCAGCACCAACTGAGCACCACTTAACCACCACTGTGTATCCTAGTATTGTTGCTGACCAGGTCCATCCCTTTATGACCACAATGTTCCCATCTTCCAGCTGAATAATGTGGCCTGTCACAAGCTCAGATCATCTCAAACTGGTTTCCCGAACATCACAATGAGTTCACTGTGCTGAAATGGCTTCCACATTCTCCAGATCTCAATCCAACACAGCACATTTGGGATGTGGTGGAACAGGAGATTCGCATCACGGATGTGACAAATCTGCAGCAACTGTGTGATGTCATCATGTCAACAAGGACTGAAATCTCTGAGGAATGTTTCCAACCCCAAGTTGAATCTGTGCCATGAAGAATTAAGGCAATTCTGGAGGAAAAAAGGTGATCCAACATGGTACTAGCAAGGTGTACCTAATAAAGTGACCATTTGGTGTAGTCTGCCAGTATGTCGCACATCCTCTGGGATTGGCTGACAGATCTTCAGTGCACACCTGTGTGACCTTATTACAGTCAGACAGATCATTTCATTGGTAAAAGGGGGTCTAACCTGATCCCTTTTAAAGTGATCAGTGAAAAAGTGTAGCATGATATCATGTAGCCAGCACATGTATACATAGCCCCGCCTTTACTTATTATTTTACATGTTATAGTCATCAGTCCACGTGGTGTGTTAGCACATTTCTGACAGTCGATATGCCCGCGCTTCAAACAGATCATTAAACATTTTCCTGTTGGGGAGATTCAGAAGTTAGATGAAAAAAGTTACCACAGGGTGGGGTAACAGGGTGGCAACAGTTCTGAAAACCACAATTTCCTCTCCCACGCCTCCCAGTACATCACTATGTCCTCTAGTTTACATTTCAGCTATCACCTGCTGACTACAAAAAGGGGAAGTCAACTTTCAAAATCAGAAAGTGGAGAAAACAGAGAACACTGACAAATGAAATGGGTCGTGTTAGCCACAATTAAAGATCCACTTTTTGAGGCCTTTGGTTGTGTTAGTCCTGTGGTTAAAAGGTACAAATGCAGTAAATATAAAACATTTTAAAAGTCAGTGGTGAAAAAAACCAAACATATTTATAGATTAAACAAGTGGAAAATGTAGTAACACAATTTCTGAGAACTAGGGTGGGGACGTAGAAGGAAGGTTGGGCAATAGTGTGTAAAATAACATTAGCTGCCTGTTGCAGCCTTATTTCTCAGAGAGTACAGAATAAACACAAACCACAGCACTAATAAAAAGTGTCACAATTAGGAAGTGGGCTCAGGGTGTATACCAAATCAGAGGATGACAGAAGCGGTCACGGTTTTACACTTGTAGCCTTTCTGCCCTGATGGTCAGAGGAACGCGGGCAGTGAGAGCAGAGCTGGAAACTGTGATGACAGCACATCATCACGCATGAAAGCCTTTTAAAAAACAGACTGAAAATCTCTGCATGTGTGTGTGAGTATGTGTGTATGAAAGCGTGCTTTCCCAGAGTCTAGCTTTGCATCAGGTCACTCCAGAATGATGACATCTGCCTTGACTTCACATCTGTCCTTCCCCCTGAAGTATGATCGTGGACTAATAACGGCAACCGCGCATGACCTACTTACAAAACAATATGATCCTGGCACTGGGTTTTTTTTTTCCTGTTAAATATAAAGACATTTCACATATTTCCTGCAACTTCTTTCATGGGTTAGTAATGGATCAAACTTAATCAAGGAAATAAGTTACACAGTGAAGGTGGAATGATTTGTTACTAATGCTGGTTGTCAAAACCCATTTTTCTATCCATAAATGTAGAATTGCACCTGAAAAACACTGAGAGGTGGCAAGAGACAGATTATAGAGCGGTGGTCCAAACTGAAATTCTCACTTTTCTACCCCAGTGTGAGTGAAACATGACTACTGATCCCATATTTTTGTGCAGTGCAGTTCAGTAGCTTGCTTTCCTAAATTCTAATTAATAGAATCATAATCATATAATTAGGTTATCTGATTAAAGAAACTTATAACTTGTTAACTCTCATTAGAAAATAGTACTGCAGTCCCAGAATGAGGTAGCTGTAACTTGCCTGCACTGCACTGGAAAGTCATTTTCAAACACATCAGCCCCAGTATACTGATTTTATTTATACAGCGCCAAATCACAACAGCAGTCGCCTCAAGGCTTTTATATTGTAAGTTAGACCCTACAATAATACGTACAGAGAAAAACCCAGCAATCATATGACCCCCTATGAAAAAGGACTTTGGCGACAGTGGGAAGGAAAAACTCCCTTTTAACAGGAAGAAACCTCCGGCAGAACCAGGCTCAGGGGTGCCACGCCATACCAGTCTGACTGCAGTTAGGCCAGATGGACTTCAGTGGATAAACCTGACTTTTTACTGGGTAAGATTAGCTTACCTGATAAAGCTGATGAGTGGCTAGCTCCTGGAGATAGCAGCTGGAAGTCCGGGAAGAATACACATATATTAATACCTTGTGCATCTCTTTTATGTGTTGGAATCTGTGTGTTTGTTGATGTTAGTGATTAGTGGACTCCATTTCTAAGCTAACAGTTTAAAAGCATTAAAAAGCACCCTTATTGAGGTATTGCCATCATGCTAACATGTCCACCAAATACACATTTATTCCTTGTGACAAATGATTGTATCACATCCAATATTGCAGAATGGCATGCAATGTGCATATGACATCACCCAAACCTCAGGATCTCATGTTAACATCTTGATGTCTGATGCCATGGATGAGCTTCAATGGTCTTGTGGCGTTGATGCATCAGTACATGAGAGCAGCCTTAGAAGTGAGTGAGACCTACACAGCATTTTGAGGGTGGCTGCAATGTTATGACTGATGTATTCTGATCAAAGTCCTATATATATTAGATATACAATGGTATCATGCGATTGTAATCTTCAGGTGTTCACTGTGGACACTGTAAAGGAGCGGAAGCGAGGCGCTTGAATTTGGGAGTTAGCTTAAAAGTCACATCATTCAGACTCCAGCAGAACATTTATCTAAAGTAATCACACATGGCCTAGTCCATAGGTTAGGGTTGTAAATTGATAAGGTATCATTTTTAATACACACTTCTTCACACATTGGCAACAAAAAACGCTGAATGCAGAAAAAATGCTCCAAAACATAAAAGCTAATCTGAGCACAGCTTGATCAAAATATAAGTAAACAAAACTAATCTGAACAAACTGTGTTCTTGGCACTGAAGCACTAAGATCACAGCTAGGCTTTAATGATCTACAGGTCTCAAAAACTCATATCAAATATATGGACTTAGTGTCAAATTTTGTTAAAAGATTTTTTAAAAAGGAAACGAAAGAAGGAGATTCTCCCACAGCAATACAGAGTCACACCGAAGCCTTATTTCCGGTTCATCAGCATTTGAATGTTGCTTCTCATTAGTGAAGCCAGCATGTGTTTAAGTAACGCTGGGATCTCAGCCTCTTGCAAGCAGAACACACACACACACAATGATGTTAGTCTGGCATCCTTCTGAGGGGAATGGACACTCAATAGCACCACATCCTGACCACCATGAAACCCGGCAGTTCCACCGAGAAGCACAAAGAAGAAACTGTCAGCGCCGTCCAAACCCGGTGACGTGGGAACTGTGAGCTGACGAGGATGCCAGCTCTTCCTGTTTTGGCCTTGAGATCCTTCAGCTGGCACAAAGTTTGACTACTCAGCCTGATGCTTTTCTGTGAGAACCTCTCATTCATGTCTCAGTGAAAAGACAGAAATAATAAGATGGTAGGAGGCGGTTTGCTGTGTGTGGTGTGTCTAGTCATTGATCAACTCTAAAAAAGAAGTAGTTCTTTATTGCAGCAAGTGACTCCTACAAGGTTATTGACCGCACCCAAATATCAAAATGGAAGCATGTGGGGTAAATGAAAGCCACGACTACGTCTCTTTATTGTAACAAAATATTCATGAGCATTTACCTGATATTACATCTTTGAACCATAAAGTTGCTTCATTGTCTGTTTTTTCCAGACATGATACCTTGTGAGTCATCAGGAACCAAAAGAGTCCAACAAACAGAGGGCAAGGTCAATATGAACTTTACTCTCATTTCTTCTGAATGACAACAAAAATAATAACAACAGCAGCAGCAGCAACAACAGGATATTTGATCGATTTGCTCTTTCCATTATAGAGTGAGGTCAGAGTGCAACGCCCTGGAGAACTGGCTGATATTACTCACTCAGCAGTGAGTGTTTGCAGAGTTTCACCCTGAGCTGTGGCTGTACTTACAAAATGGCATATTCAGGAAAGGTTGGTGTATTGATGCCATGGCACCTTCTGGAGGACGAAAGTTAAAGCCTTTTGCAGTTCCTTGAATGGCCGCTTGGGGATGAGTTAATCCAGTATCAAGGCTTCTCATTCCTGGCTTCAAGTCGCACATGTTATTTAATAGTTGTTTGCCATTTTGTACCTGATCTAAAATATATATTCATGTATTCCCTGACTGGTTGGTAGTCGAGGAGGTTTCTGGCTGTTGCCGGATAAAATCGATGAAACCGGTCTCTAGGCTTGTATGACTGGGGGCTTATTCATCTTGATCCTACATTGTCACTATAACTGTCATACATTCAATGCAGCATTTTGACAATTCAGTGGTTTAATCAGTTACTAAGTAACTGATTAAAGATATACTAGAATTTCACTCACCCGAACTGAAGCACAACCTTCTTGGATGGTCTGAATTAAACAACAAGCCACGATAATAGTCAGAGAATATCCAACAACACAAACCGTGAACAGAGGTCCAGTCCAGTGATGCTACGTAGTTGGATATAGGGCCTAGCAAACATAGGTGACCAGCAGCCTGTGTTAGGACACCTTTCAGTCAATGAGAGCTTGCCCTCATCTCCAGCCTCCAGGTGGATCAATCATTCCTACTACAATGTGTCTTTAATCTCTGTCTGTGTGTTTCTTTCTTTGTCTGCAAACTCCTCTCAGACAGTCATGAATAGAAGAACCAAGTTTGGCACAAACATCTTAGCCCCCTGAAGGTTATGATGTCATCATTTTGCCTAGCAATCACCTTTAGCCAAAGAAAAAACAAAAAACGGTGTTCAGTATTGCCTGAAAGTAGCGGTTAAGCCTATGAACTCATAAGCAACAATTTTACGAGGTAACAAAGCAAACAAGCTCAGGGCTGTTTTCCTGTACACAGTCAGTTAAGGTGCCCCCTGCTGGCTAATAGAAAGAATGCATGTCTGACTTTCCACACCTGGAATCTATGTCCATTCTTTAAATACAGTTTATGCATTTTACTGTTATTTATCATTTATAGATTACAAAAATTTGCATGTTAACAGTAGCCTCATTGTATGTCTAAGCTTACAGGCATCATTATCAAGAACTCAAAATACGGAACTAATTGCATAGTACATAATGAAGAAACACACAATCTTCAAATGAGTGCCTGTGTTGCCTGTACGTTTTCTTCTTTAGGAAACACATTTTACTTTGTTCTTTGCTCCCTCTGTCCCTCACTCTCTCTTTCTTTCTATAACTCTCTCTGTGTTCATGAGCAGCCCACGCAGCAGCCCAGCTTGTTGACTTTATTGTGTGAAATTACAGAGAGAGGGCCAACATGACTCCATTTACACGCACCCTGGAAACCTGTAGAAATAATTATTTTCCTGCAAAGATAGTGCAGAGCGCAGAAAAATGTATGGATGAGAGGGAAAGAAAGAAGAAAGAGGGGAAAAAAACAAGCGTGACAGGAGGAGAAAAAGAGGAAAACTGGGATAAAATATCTGCAAGCAGTGAAGGAGAGAGAGAGAGAGAATCATGTCTAGCTACAGCTGGAAAAATGAGCCGAGGCAATATGTAATCTCCTCTGATGTAGTTTGCATCACACCGCCTTCCCGCATCAGTGGCAGCAGAGTTACAGCGGTGAGGAGGCGCGTTGCTATGGAGTGGGAAGATTTTTTAGAGAGTGAGCACCATTATGTATCTGATTGGAGAGAAGAGAGCGGGGGTATCTGGAGGGAGGAAGGGGGAAAACTGGAAGAGAGGGAGGGAGGTCACAGGGCATGATGATGGTAAGTGAAAGGAGGGAGGATGAGAGAAAAGGAAGCAATAAAGTAAATGCAAGCAGGGCAGAGGTGAGGGACAGAGAGGGGCAAAATAGGGAGGTGGCAACAACAGAATGAAGGAGGAAAGTGCACAAGTGAGGCAGGTCACAGAATAACACAATCTGCTTAAGTGGTTTATTTTAATCAACTTCATCATGACTTCAGCTCCATTTAGAGGAAAACAAATGACAGCCTGACAGAAAAACTGGCCATGGGTGGGTGTGCATGTGCGTGTGTGTCATCATCAGAGGAAAGTTCTTTTTCCAGCTTCTGCAATACTCATAAAATCAGACAACTGGTGCTTTGTTGACCTCAGCACAGTGGCAGAAAAGGGGAAGAATGCATTTTAACCATGACAATAGAAACACACTGCTGAGTGGAGAAGAGGTGCAGCCTTTCTGTTGCTTCACTTCCCTCTAAGCTCAAGATAGGAACATACAGCATGTGTCTACTGTATGTTTGTGGTGAGCTAAAGGGAAGCGTGCATATTATCTAACTGTGGAGGCCCCCTACTGCTCAGTACTGGAAACAGTTCAGTGAAGGGGAAAAAAACAAAACAAAAAAAATAAACAATGGTGACTGAAGTCCAGATGGGATTATTGTGCATTATATGGCATCGAGGTTTAAAGAAGGAACCTGTGCATGTATAAATCACCAGTCCATAGATTTCTTACTCCTGTCTAGGTCTGATTCACTGTCATCCCACAAGTGTTCATAAGTACTTAAAGCCACCAGTGAACAGTGACATTAGAAACACAGTACCCACTACATATCCGTCTCCAGTGAATAACTACCCCTCACAAACAAAGGAAGTGGCAACAGAACATTTTATATTGGAGAGCAGGAAAAAAATGTGTAAACACACTCAGAGATAATCGCCAACTACAATTAAATGTAATCAACTACCACCAATTACAAGGTGTGGGAGACAAAAAAAAAACAACTTCGAATGTGACAGAGTGAAAAGCTGCATTATCATGATCTGCATATTCATTATAACTGTGGTTCAGCTGCACGAACACAACAAAAAGGCTTCATGAAAAATAACCTCTTGCTGTGAGACAGCAGTTCTTAACCACCAGGGAGAACATTATTTCTTCCAACTGCCTGTTGAAGTCGACATTTGCGTTTCGACTATTAGTATGAACATTATGACCCTTTTTATGACCCTCTTCCCTTTTCCCTCCGTTGCTATTTTAATTTCTGAGCCACGGTCAAAAAGCCGATGAAAGTCGTATATTTTTATCAATACTTTGAAGTAATTCTGTCCGGCCTTAAGGAGCTATTTCAGGTCTTATAGGCGTAAAAATGGCATAGTGCATTCGAGGCCGCTGCTCTAGATCTTCTCATTAATAAATTCTCAGCTAATCAGCAGTGCAAAATCCACTCAGCCTTCACATAAGAAATAATCAATCTTTAAAGTGCAGGTTTAAAGGGGATGCTGGCAGGTTGTCGCATTAAAAGAGAAATTTAAAAAACAAAAAAGATATGAATGAGTTTTCATTACATTTTTTGCTGAGGTTTCTTTGCATTTGGCCGCTTCATGCAATGCAGGTTGTTTTTAAAGCATGTGTTATAACTGCAAAGCTGATTAAGAGCAAAATATAAGGAATTCAAGCTGCAAGTATGTTAACAGCATACATAAACACTAACCACCCCGCTTCGTACTGTGGTCTTTTCAGAGCTTTACCCAATTTTATAACTAAAAGTTTAATTCAGATTAAAAATCTCTTTCATGAGCCACCGAATCCTGAGAGCAGGAGACAATCTCAAACACAACTGTCAATGGGTTATATGCAATAAAATATCTGAGACAAAACAGTTTCAAGCAATGTTTCTTTAAAACTAACTTAAACTCAAACTGTCTCTGAATTTCAGGTCCATTTGTAGATTATTCCAAGAAACAGAGGGAGAATATTTAGAAAGCGATTTGACTGTCTTTGTTCTGATCAAGTACTTCCTTAGATGTAGAAAAAAAAGAGAAATACTTGAGATACATTTCAGTTTCAGCTCCTTTAGCAGTTAGAAAGGCGAGATGTTACCTATTTGTTTTCTGCCAAATGACATTTAACTCGGATAACATGTTCTCATTAAGTTAAACTGGAGTGAACAGCTGCAGGAATCTGAGGCTCTGTCTCACCTGAATGTACTTACTAATGATCATTTTCAAGGCTGACTTTGACTTCTATACCTGTTTACCTCGAACAGTGACACATAAATATAGTCACGTGTTTGCTTTAGTTTCAAACTCCAGCAAATGTGGCGATGCTCCCTCAACTCCAAGCTCCGCGGTGAGACCTTGATGGAAGCCTTTGTTGATTTTGTTCATATTTATATGTCTGACTTTGGTTTTTCATTTATGGAAAAGGCTGAAAGGGCAGAGTCGAGTTCGGCAGCTTATTTTGAGCAAATCTTTAATAATAAATAATCCACTGCAGCAGTTCAGTATCTCAGGTCTGCGCTTTTCATTTTTTTAACTTTTCAATTTCCCCTCTCACACTCCGAGCCAAATGTTGTTGATCTATGGTCGCTGGCCCCATCGTCCTATCAAGTGTTTGTTCTTATGCTGTTTGTTGTCTCTCTGGTCTCCCTTTGCTTCCCCCTCCTCACCCAGACTGCTGGCTGCAGACCGCTGCCTGCCTGAGCACTTCTTCGTGTTAAAATGGAGCTATATAATATTATTCTAAGATCATTATGATAAAACGAGTCTTGAGAAGACCTGATAAAACCTGTTATAAGAAGTCAACTGTGAAAATATGATTGGTTTCGGTGGCTTTATGAAACACAAATGGACAAATGCCATACAACATGAACTCTCAATGATCATTTCAAGATCTTTCCCCATCACAACCACTGATTCAAGCTAAGGCTTCAGACTGCTCTTAATACTCGAATACTCCTATGCTCCATGTGATGTCAGCACGTGATATGCATAATATGCACAGAGTCTCCACCCACCTGCTGTTCAAACTGCCTGTGAGGGGTTGGCCAGTCTTAAATGGAGGGTTGCGTTGAATGCACAGGAACCACAAAGAAGGAACTGATGGGCTGCATAAATACTCATCGACTAGCTAGGACCACATCCTCATTTAGGTTTAAGTGCATTTCTAGTAGATAACGGCAGTAAGCATGAATTGAGGCTGTGGTTTGGGCCTCAGAGGGGGCTGGCGGTGGCTTCCAGGCTGAACAGATCCCCATGTACTAATAAGAGATGAATTCACTGATACAGGCAAGGAGGGTGGGGGCACAAAAAGAGAAGATGTGGGGTCATATATAGTCAAGAGAATTGGAAGAGGAGGGTATAAGGAGTGATCCTGCTCCTAAAATTCAAATAAATTACTTGTACAGTCCAAGAATCAAATAAATGTAGCTGGAAGTGTGCATGATAGAGCCAGTTCAGGTGCAATCGCCATCTCTGGGCGTGCACACCATTTCAGTGGTACGTATGCATTTCATACTACACACACCCATTTCAAAACAAGCAACTATTTCTACAAAGGCACAGAAAAGTCTGCAGAAGTTCAGCTTTGCAAACAACATGCAAACCAAATAAAACGCCATCAAATCTGCTCGGAGTGGCCACACGGGTGTTGCATTGCATCCTTTTCATTCCTACAATCTGATCCTACACAATCGACACAGATGTTGTTTCAATTAAACATTCACCATCAGGCCTGATCAAACAGACTAGAGCGTTGGCAGACGGCCGTCGCTCACTGTGTCAGGCAAGATTTCCTTCTGATGGGATTTTTAGAGGGAAAGTGAATCGTAGCCATCTGTCATCAAATGCATCAACTATCAGCAAAGGATAACAAGTGTAATGATGTTGTTTGGCCCTTGAAGATAAGGCCAACACAAACCAGGTGCGATCTCAGTCTGCAGCCAAGTGAAGATGGTTTTAATATGAATGAATCTTCATACACCTCAGTGCATGTTCTCTCTGCCCAGTGCTTTTTCAGCACATGATGCTTAACATTAATCTTATTTGACACCTGCAGTCTGCTTGTTGTTGCGACAGAGCGCTGCTGCAAGCATGGTGTGAAAATGTAAAAAAATACATAATTTGCTGATGCTATGATGCTGACTTTTAGTTGACTAAAACTTCTCTTAACCCCCTCCCCATGACAGATTATTAAACGAGCGTGGGGCACGCCAGAAGAGGTTTGAGAACCACTCACTGAGTCACATGACTAATTTAAAAAACACAAAACTTTGCAGCATGTAGACACGTTTAAAATCATCAAGCACAACACACATGTGTCTGCAGTCCACCGCATGATGCTCTGAACAGCAGCAGCTCTGTGAAGGTCACAACAACTTACACTTGACCACACACTGGGAGCTTCTCGGGTTCACAGCAGCACTTAGACAATTACAAAGCAGGCCCAGAAAGCAGATGATTTTTTTTTTAAAAAAAAAAGAAAGGAAGGAACAAAAAATGTGAATACAAAGACAACATAAACAATCCAAATCAAGATTAAAACTGTAGAGGTGATCACACACATCCACTGATTCCCTGACTGGCACACACACACGTTGCACTTACGATTGAAGTGCCTGCGGCAGCCATGAGGCCTCCAGGCTCGGTTACGTATCCAGTTCAGGCGTCGAGGCAGTTCCATGATGCCAAACTGGTGCCAGTGTGTAACGGCCACTCATCCATCAAAGAGCAGCACCCTGGTTCCTCTGCCCATCCCCAGGTGAGATGCTCTCTCCAGACCATCAGCTGTTCAGAGTACTACCGTAGCAGCCTTGAGCTTTTAATACCAAGTATTCACTTCAGCTGCGGCCTGTCCTCCACTCAGCTGGAGTGAGAGCAGTTTCTGTAGCCGTCATGGTGCTCGGCTACATTTCCCCTCCACTGCTTTATCTTTTATGCATGAGTCAGTGGAACCCAATTCCCGTGGTTCTGGGGAGGAACACTGTCAGGCCTCTTCCCCCCAGCGAGGAGCACCTATCGACGGGCAGCATCTGAAGCACAGAGTGCACACCCCGGTGAAATGTGATGCCTCTGCACTGAGCCTCCAGGGAGGCGATGTGGTTTGGATGGACAGGAGGTGGGGCTTGAGCAGCCACCTGAGGAGGCTGCAAGGTAGACAGAGCATAAAAGATGCCAAGAAACCATTTCTAGTGCGCAGAAAGATTCAAGAACAAGTGCGAAAGCCAAACAATTCTGCTTTTCCTCATTGCTGTTAGTGCTTTTGTGATAAACAGATTCTAGGTCTGAATAACAGTTTAGCTGTGGGCAAAAGGTGACACCAGTCAAATTTTAAAATATAATTTATTTAATAAAATTACTGAGATCAGTGGGAAACTTCTTGAGCTCCAAACAGTTAAGGAATAAAACAGTCTATCATCCCATTTGTGACCAGAGAAAAAGGCTAAATCCAAGGTCAGGGCCAGCTATGGCACAGGTCAGCTACACTCCACACGCTGACAACTTCAACAGGGAACAGCAGTTGCTTATCCAGACCCTCCACCCTGTACGTAGTTGGCCTGCAATCAGCCCAGCCTCAGCAAGCCAAGTCTGCCTTCAAACTGCAGCACTCTCGATCTGGTACCCGTTTCCCACAGCAGATATGGAGGTGAGTTATTATGCAGGGAGTGTACTGCGTTACAGCTGATGTACACATTAAACATGGGAAAAGTGTCACGGTGAGCCAAATACTCAGGCTTCAGGCTGCTCTCAACGCTTCTCTGTGATTTCAGTGGGAGAGGATATCCTTATATTCCTTTAAGTCCCACCCACCTAAAGGTTCAAACCTTCGGTTTGCAACAGGAAGCCAATCAGATGTTTTTTATATATTTATATTTATATTAGTGGTGCTCCCACCGAGGAGCTGAACTAAAACCTACAGTTAAATTAAAAAAGGGAGAGGCATAGCCTCAGCTACTAAAATAATAATAATCAATGATGGTTTTATTTTACAGATATTTTTTTATATTTGATTAGATTCCAACCTAAATACTATATATAACGTATACTATATATACACTATATACTTCTTTCAAATGAAATCCTTTTCAGATTTTCTGCTGAAAATTAACTGCCTAAACTTAAACAAAAGCTGATCAGCAAAACACAATCTAACACAAGAACTTCTGGTTTAATGCTACAAGACTCTCAAGAGCCTTCTGAGCTTGAAAAAAGACGTGACAGGACTTCACTTTCCAAGAGGCTTCTTCATTTCAGATGGGGTGGGACAACCCCTCAATGATGGTAAATACCCACGCCTTTTTTCAGACTGGCTCATGTGTTGACTCACGTGACCAACAGTGGGTCAACGACCGTTAGCACCACGTTCAAGGGGACCATGCCAGAGTTTAAATATGTGGGACTCTCCATTTGATTTTAGAACAGAAGCAAGAATTAGAGGTGAAATGCCTTCACAAACTTAATCCAGTTGCCTCTTGTTTTTTCAAGCTCTCTGGCTGCCATGACCTGGAGAGCTGTGAAGTTACCCTAATATTTAAATCACAAACCAATCATCTTGTGTTTAAAGGTTATTTGCTCCCCTGCAACCAGACCGTTAATGATTTCACTAGTGAATAACCCCAGGATACTCAGTCCACTGTGATATAAGGGAATGCCTGCAAAAGTACCAGTTAAAATACCATTACAAATATGTGGATTTTCATGTTGATCAGTTGAAAACTTTCAAAACCTTGATTTTATCAAAATAAAATATTAAGATTTGTCTGAAACATCATGGCAGCTGAAGCAGCCTGCTCACAAACACAAATTTACCTGAGGGTAAATGAGCTGTACATAAAGCTACAGATGTGGGGGGTTATGAGAGGATGCCCTCTAGTGGCAGTGAGTGCTGGGAGACTTTACTATGTTCAGGTCACACAAGGCAAACGATAAGAACAGGCAGTCACTGAAGGATACAGTCTGTACTCAACTTTATTCAGATAAAACACACAGGTCACTTTCTGCCTCTGAGTGGGCAAACACGTTTTCACCCCACTGGAGAAGCTCACGTCTGGGCAAAATAAATAAGAACAGTGGGGGAAAAAAAGCAGGTGCTTAAGACACATTCAGCACAAAGGCTTTCAAACACAACCGGAAAACACATATTTGGTACCGAATGAAACAACAAATATGTTATAACATTCTTATTTTGCATTTTCTGAGAATAATAGGTTCATTTTATTACAACATACTCAAATACACATATACAGCTGTTGTCTTTAAACAGCCCACTAGTTTGGTTTAAACGATGACTACTGATCCCAGAGAAAGCAAATTAGCACGCGAAGCAACAAACCCTGTGTTCCTGTTAGCTCGTAACGAGGAAGTGCTCGTGTCCAGACGCTAAGCAGAATTGTATTTTATTTTATTTTTTTTTAAATCTGATTATTTCTAGCTGATGACAAACTGACCAACAACTACTGCCTGTGATTTGTAGAGGCAGCTTCAATTTGAAGAAACTAATGAAAGATGCCGACTTGAAACACATTTGGCAAACTTTACAGTGATGTGTCGGCGACTGTGCTCAAGAACAAATGTGACGATATCACATCTTTAGACCCACCTCACTGAAGGCACGTACAGTCTATGAACACAAAAAGTACACCACAAAACACACCATATCAACACACTACAGCTGTGAATTTTCGCTTTACTGAATGATGGTCCAACAATCGATCTGCTCATTCTCTGTGAGTACCGCCCATCTTGGTGATACATTAAAAACTGAAAAAATATAATAAGGATTTCTATCGCAGATGAAATATGTATGTTTGGTTTTTTTTTTGTTTGTTTTTTTAAAAAAGGTGTAACAATGTGCGCTCATAAGCATCATCACTGAGGTGAAAAAAAATCCAATTTTTTTAACTTTAAAATTGATAGCGTGTACATATATGTAAACATTTGAAATTAAGCAACAAGGTGACGAGTAACAGTACAAACATGAGATAAAACACACAGACAGATTTATATGACACTTTGGAAAGTCTTATGACTTATCAATGGAAGTTTTTTAAGCTACCACAAGGAGGCACCTGAACTTAAAAAGAGCCCTGAAGATGATGTCAAAGTTTCCACATGCAGCTGTGGTGGATGGAAAGCAGCATGACGGATTTGTGATCCTATATACAGCAGAACTTCTCCTTAATTACATTTTTTTAAAAACCATTTTATAAATTGTCTCCTTCAAAATGAAAATTTTATGTGCAAAAACCGTTTGCTCTTCTTCGAGGTCTCAAAATCAAGACTTTTTGGACTAAATTTGCTGCCGTAGATACACACTTAATAATAATGACTATTATTATTATTAATACATTTAAAGACTACAGTTGTTGTTGTTGTTGTTGTTATTATTATTATTATTATTATTATTATTATTATTATTACTACTACAACAATAAAATATAATATATTATAATTATACAATTAATCATATTACTATTATTTTATCAACAACAATAACAATGATAATAATAATAATATTGAGCAAACTTAGCTGTGATAAGCTTATGTACGAGTGTGAAGTGCAGTGTGTAGGCATGTGTGGATGGAACTGATCAACCAACACCGCGTTTGTGCTCTTGCCTACAATGAATAGTCTGAGTAAAATCCTGCTCCTTCCTTCTTTATGGCACATGAGTGAGAGAAGAGGAGGAGCAGGAGGAGAAGGTTGAGTGGCGTGGTGTGCTCATCTCTGCACCGTCTCCATCTGTCTTTAATCGTTCCAGCGATGCTCATCTCAGTCCTGATTGTCTGCCGCTCCTTCATATTGTGTTTGTTCATCCTCTTTCATCCTCTTTCATCTCTCCGTACAGTACTTTACTCTGAGTTTGTCTGTCCATCGATCATTCGATCTTTCCCGGGTCTACGTTGTCCAGATCAATATCCGGTGATGCCACACAACACATGAACAGTTTCTGGGTGTATAGCGATATCTCATCTGTGGGAAGAGAGAAAAAGAAAAATCAGAAGGTAGCTTAAGGGATACACCTTTACAAATGAGCTTTTTAATAAATACTGGTGATGGCGTTAGAAGAATTAGCCTTAAGTGTTACTTGTTTAAACTAGTCCAGTGTTAATAGTATAAAAAAGTAGCATTTCTAAACTGTAAGAGTTTTATAAATGTTGTACTGTAGAAGCCTTTAGTGTGGGTGGGCTTTATGCTAAACTGAACTTTGAAACACTAATTCCAATCCCTTTACAGAGAGCCACAGCATTTCCGTACATTTCTATGGTAGCTATAGGAAATATCAGACTAGTATGCTAAAGAGTTATGAGTAATAACCTAACACAGCTACATTGATTCACAGAGCTTTATACTGCAGCTGTTGTCATATTACCACGTGCTAGCATCAATCCTCTACCTTTTTAGAGGAAGGAAGATGGAATGGAAAGCTAGACTGACAGCTTGGCTAGTTAGCTAGCTTGTTCTAGCCTATGAAAATATGACACTGAGCTCCTGCTGATCTCTCTCAGAGCTAGACCACACATGTTAAAGGATAAAGCAAAAATAGACAAAGTGCTTTGATAATGAGGCTATCAAATGTGAGTTTAAGAGCTCCCTCAAAGCAAACAAAACCTCTTCTATGAAACGCAGTGCAGTGTTTCTCTTACTGAGCATTTTTCCAAGGAAGGCTGGTCTGGAGCTGCGAGGCAGATGGATACAAATGTAGTAGATCGGTGCCCCAGAAAGTGCCACGCCAATCCCCACTAGAGAGTTGACAGTGTCGCTGTAGAGCGGCACCACCACCAGGAATAAGCTGCACAGGCAGTAGACTATTGGGAAGAACAAAGACAGCTACAGAGGGAGAGAAGGAGGAGAAATGGACAAAAAAAAAAAAGGATCAGACTGGCATTTTTGTAAAGTACCATCATGACTTTAAACATTGTTGCAACTCATAACAAAAGGGTCGCAGAGGGTGAACAGTACGATACACTCACTGTTGATGGGTAAACAAACAAAACTTCTCAGACCATGAACAAAACTTTACACACACTAGCTTTTATGTATCCATTTACATCTTGCGCTCATCGGTTTATTTATCTGTTCACAATCTGATGGGGGCTGTGAGCTGGATGATAGGGGAACACAGTTTAGCTGGCTGGGTGGCTGCGACAAGGTGCAGTCTAAGATTATGAGATAAATAACACTGGCTCACATTCAGAAACAAGATATTCATATTTGTCACACAATCTACACTGCTTTATTTTATTTTATATTTTTATTTTATTTATTTATTTATTTTTTTATCTCTGAGGTGACTGCATTAACATGTCTGAGCTAAATTTCACACCTGTTTGTATTTCAAGCTCATTTTGGTTATTAAAAACACTGCATCACTTTTGGTACCTTAACGGGTCGGTGCAGATCAGGAGCTTTGATGCGAAGGTAGATCTGGCTGGCTATCGACAGGCCGATGAATAACCAGTAGTTAAAACTAAAATAGTTGATTAAACGGAAAACATCTGGCACAGTCAAGTACAACAGAGACATGCCACCCTATGAGAAGATGACCAAAAACAGACAAACATTACGTTCAGGAGAAATACATTCATAACAAAGATGAAGAACCACAAAGATTTACATTAAAATAAAAAACCATATTGGGATACTTGCATTGAAAAGTAGGGCAGGAATTGGGGTGAAACGTTTAATGTGGATCATGCAAAGCACATTAGGTAGGTGGCCTTCTCTGGAACCAACGAAAAACAACCTGCGAGAGAAAGTAACGTTTCAATAAGAACAAAGATCTCTGTGCTGCTGATTGGTTAGTTGACAATAGGAAAACAAAACAAAAAACCCATACATTTTTGGAAAAACAGAAATGGAGACCACTAGATTTAGGAGTTTACCGACCTCGAGGCTGCAATGATTGATGAGTTGAGGCCTCCGTAACAGGAAATCGCCACAGATAGAGGAATCAGCCAACGAGCCCAGCCCAGCACCTCATCTGCAAATGTCTGAGGAAGCAGCCAACAAAATGCTTGTAACTCCTTTTCACTTTAGTAATAATGTGACTCATCAGTGCAGATGTGTGCCACTAATTAAAAGACACAGGAACTAATCCAACAAACAGGCTAATCTGAATGCGGGAACCCCCTGATGTTTCCTGCCACCCCCTTTCCTTCCTTTTCAAGAACGGAAGAAAGTGTAAAGCTCACACTGTTACAAATAAAAGTCATGTATAGTAATCAATGAGTTTCACAGGACACTGTTTGTTGGAAAGGAGAGAAAGAAATAAACAGTTAACAGCTAAAAAGAAACAGCAGCAACTGAGCAAAATGTCATACTGTGATGCCACTTTGGAACCTCTGAGTGGATTTTCTTTGTTCATATTGTGACCTGTGAGCTGAGCTGTTGCCAAAAGCTTGACTTGACAACGATGTGGCATCACTCATTTTAACTCACTCAAAGCTCAAACATGCCTGAGGTGCATTATATTAGTGATATAATCAAGTTTAGGTTCAAACATCATCATGTTTTAGTGTGGCGCTGAGTTGCAAAGTACAACCAGTGCACAATGAGATTCGACATCATTAATCTCCAAAACCTGACTGAACACTTCGCTGCATCTCCCAGTTTAATTTCAACAGGGCAGAAAACCCCTGGGCTTAATGACAGAACATTAGTAAACC